>SNQJ01S0146702.1:0-15255 GCA_010110895.2 Picea sitchensis | reverse complement strand
AGGAAGTTGGTGCTTCCAATGAATGTAATTCTTCAAGACATATAAGAAAAAACATTTTGTGGTTTTCTCCCGATTTGGGTTTCCATGTAAAACATTGGTGTACTGTGTATGTGTGTGATTGTTTATTTATTACTTCTCATTATTGGATAATAACTCTACATTGATATAACATTTGAAGAAAAAGGATCATAATTACGTTATTACTAATTCACCCCCCCTCTCAGTAATCCAACATGAACAAATCGCGATATCTGGAGCATATGATGTTTGTTTGAGCATGTTCAAGTTGCATTGGGTTTGTATCGACGAGGTCTACACACACGTCCGTTTTGAATCCATTCTGAGAACTTTGATTTTTATGCCTTTCTGAGCCCCATCAAGTTGTTGGATCCAAATCTGGATCAATCACATAAAGCCCGAGAGCGAGTATCCAAAACTACGATTCATCATCAAAAGCTACAGCGTTTTTGTAACAACCCAAATTGGATTGCAGATGAAGAGGTTGGAGACCATTATGGCACAAAGACAAAATCCCAGTGTTGTGGGTGGTCAAGCCCAGGTTTCAGTTTTGAAACCGGGCTCTGATACCATGTGTAAAGCCTACCTATTTTTCAGGACTCCAAATAAATAAATGTTTTTCTAAAATCTCTTGCTGGAATGACTGAATTTAGCTTATAATTTCTTTCATTATTTTCTTATACCAGGAATAAACAACAACAACATATGAATGCTAACAACATAATGACAACAACAATAACATGATAGCAACAACATAGCAACATATTAATGATAATATCATAATAACAACATGATAACAACAACTTAGCAACATATTAATGATAACATCATAATAACAACAACATAAGGATGACGAACCAGAACCGGTAACATGCATACCTCCACCTGCATATTTGGTTGATTCGGTCCCTGGTTCACTTGTTCTTGTACTTGCGCAAATTTCCCAATCGAATATTAACCTCCCATCCAACTAGGAACAACCTCTCCAACTCCCTAGCTCCATGAATCCTTGCAGTTTCCTGGCCCTCGAGCCCAAAGTTCCCAGCAACAACAGTTCCCACAATGCCCTGTGAGAGTTTCCAAAATATTTTCTTCTCCCAATTTTGCTCCTCCTCCTCCTTCACCTCTTGCAAAAAAATTATAATCCAAAATGAGACCCCTCTCCAAGTCCCCTCCTCTCTTCCTTATCCTCCTCTCTCAAATCCCCCTCATTAATTTCCCAACAACCTTATCCTCCCATTAATTCCCCAACAATCTTATCCTCCCATTAATTACTTCACCCACCCTTTAATAATAAAATAATAAAAGTTTGATTTAATATATTTTAATAATTAATTAAATTTAAAATAAATAAATAAAAACTATGATAAAAAATAATTGATTTGGGTTGTTACATTGTTGTTGTTGTACATCCTGATTAACAATTAGTAAAACATTCTATTCAGAGTCAGTTAGGAATGCTTCAGAGTCAGTTAAGAATGAATTTCAAAGTGGGAAAATGTGTCTTCAGAGGGGCAATCAAGTGCAGGCTTAGCTCAATATGGATGGTTTGGTAGTTAGTTAGGGAGTTGTGGATCTAAGGAACGGTCCCTCATTATTTGTCGAAGACATGAAAGTGGTCTACTAGTGAGGTTATGCGACTTAGTGTGATCCAGTAATGGACTTCGAGAGATCGGTGATTTGGGAGTTCAGAAGTGGAACTCGAGAATTCAACTCGGGAGCTACCGAGGCAGCTTGATGGAGCTCAACCTCATTCAAGAACTGATTTCTGAAAAATGTTTAATTATCTTTAATGTTGTGTATTCAGTTTGTGTTTGATTTTAGTATTATTTTCAATAATGTAAGCATTAAGGAGGGGTGTTGGAGATCATGCTTCCATTAATGTAATGATCAGATTTGGTTTGTGTTTATTAGAGATTGTTGAAATATTGTCTCAACCTCTCTTCCTAAATTTGGAATAAGTTGGATCTCACAAGTCAGAGATCTCTATATAAAACTATTGTATTTGTACCAGTTTTTATATAATATACAGAGAACAGTTTTGTGTGTGAAGAACATCATGTCTACTCCACTATTTTATCTGGGGTAATGTACAACACTTTGTGAGTGCATGAGTGTAATGTACCCCAAAAATTCTGAAAAAAAAAAATAAAAAAATTGTTAGGGACATTAATTCTTTTCCTTACGAACAATAGATTCAAAAGGCATAAGAACAATTACAAGTACAACCGTCATCTCTAATCAACTCTCACAGACTTAAGTTTTCCTTCCTTGTTTATATTCCTGAGGCTTCTTATGTAACATAGTAGTCATAAGTAAATCGAGGGATGGCCTTGCCAATCTTAGCCTCTCGCATTCCTTGACAATTTTAACATCAATAGGAAGTATTAATAGCATTCCATACTATCCTTACCTGTTTTCAAATTATATATATATATATAGAGAGAGAGAGAGGTGCATCTACACTTATAAGTATACATCTCTTCTAATTACTAAATCCCTTTCTGTAGATTTAAAGTCTTCCAATTATTGCATTCCTTTATATATGTCCTTACATATATTTATAGGTATCACGATATATGTCGTTAAGGCTTTTCACAGCTTATAGTTCTAGGATACGAATGTTTCCAAAAGGGTATCTCCTGAAATCTTTATGGAAACGCTTTCATCGTGACAGTAATAATGTATGTATAAATATACCAGATCACATGGAATACAGGATCCCAATATAATTTCACTATACATGACATGGTCTTACTGTAAAAGTGACATAGAACTTTAGTCTTAAATTTGGCCAACAGAAAAGATCGATCGAGTCTCACTCCTGTCCCATCTAACGCTGAAGGAGTGGGTCGTATATCGTTGGAGTTTGAGGTTAGTAACCCTCTGTGCGAGTTGTATAAGGAAATCCAACCGGACGCTACCCTAACTAAAACGAGAACTTGCCTTGCTAGTTACGAATAAAAAGTTTTGAGCCACCGTCCTCTTTTGCATTAACTCGGCGGGAGAAACGGGAGTGTGGTTGTCAGGGTCACATTGAATCCTTCGTCAGTCACTTTAATCGATGTCTGCACAGAGTCCCTTCTGAGGCCTGCCACCTGGCCTTCATGTCCAGTGTTGGTTAGGACACCTCCCAAACAGCACATGGCAAGGTACAGGTTCTTTAACTGTCTTCTCATTGTGCTTCTGAAAGAGTCTAATGAGGTTTTGTTTTCCTCCATTCAGTTGCATTACTCTGCGTAACCTCTCCAAGGATGACAGTGGAGGGTCGAGTTGATGTATAAGTTGTGGAGAGATTATTCATGACGAAAATAGAACGGATGTTGAAATGCTTACTAGACGTCTCCTCCGAACTGGGTAAGGATACTTCTCCATTATTGGTTCTAAAACCTTTCTGAACGATCTCGGTACTCCGTCTTCTTGTCCTGACTTCAACAATCTTGTACAGGCATTTTATCAGGGATAAAGTATTTTCTTTTACTCATAGGTGTTTTTTTTTTGTTTTTTTTTGTTATCCCTCTGTTGTGCTGGTGTTGAGCCTCTGGGAGACTACGCGGAAGTTTTAGTCCAAAACTTGCTTTAGTAGGGAAAAATTCACCCGGTGTATTGCATGCTAGACACCACAGTTGGCTCAATCCTGAGCATAACTCTCTACATGTACGTTTGTGTGGAGAATCATTTAGGTTACAGTAACAGTTCTGATGTGGTAAAGCTCGGGACTGAGATGGCTCGGTCTCAAGCATAACTCTTTGTGTATGTTATATTTTGTTCAAGTGAAAGCAAAATCCTTACGATAGGATTTAATAACGTTTCTTTCCTCTGGCGAGTACTATCGCGATGAATTTTGCTTGGAAGTCTACCAATCAATGTATTCTTCCAAACCCCTAGTTGACTCTTATGACTGTAACTCTTTTTTTGAAAGATTTCTGTTTTTTCATTTGGTATCGATCCATATATAAAATATGGGGTTTTGTGTATCGAATAATTCGCTTTAAGAACATACCCTGCAATATCCAATTATTTAAATATGTAGTTAAATTTGGGTTATTGTCTTTCATTTATTATTGTCTGCATGGTAAACACCATTCGAAGCCTCGTAAATTCGACAAGGATGTTAACTCTGCATTTAAACTTCGATTACAAGCATCCTTTCAGCATAGACAGTCGGTCCTTATTAATTTTTGATGATGTCATTAGCATATAACATTTTACTCTATGTGTAAAGTGTGAGTAATGCATTCAGCCTGCTCATAGCGCGCGACCCATGCAAATTTGGATTTTAATGTAAATGATTATTTGTTTATCTTCTTTCCTAAAGAGTTGGATTTGTACGTTTTGGTAGCCAATTTCTAATAATGGGACCATGTTGTTGCGAGGGTACCCATAAGGAAGTTCTGGGACTACCCTCCCTTCGGCCTGGGACGTCTGCTCAACTAAAATGCGACAGGGAAAGACACTAGATTCCCAAATCTCAAGTTAAGTGTAACTCGGCATAAACCTTTCCTATCATTAATCGTTCTGTTGTAAATTATACTCGTCTTACTTATGTTTATTAATACTAATACTGATTTGTATTTCTTTACATGGACTTCAACCATGCACAGTCCTAGATATAGGCCCCTGCCATGCGCACAAAAAGGTATTCGATTTTCATTTTTCCACCCTTAAAGGAGGCCCTAGGTTTTCTAAGGGTTGATACGATTCTAAAACCATAATGTTATCATCATGGGTGCAAACTACTCATTCAAACGATAGCCTATTTTCTTTAACTATGTACCTCTAAATTTAATGGAAGGGCATAAGGATCAACCTTATTACTGCGAAAAATAAATGATTGGTATATATTGAACATGGTTGTAGCCTTATTCAAGTTGTATAGTTATTTTTTATATGGGAACATGAACAATCCCTTCATTTAAAACAATAGATATGTTATATAAATTTTTCTGGGATGAATAGCAATATGTATCTATGAATAGTGACTCTGTCTTGGCTTCTTCCGGTTTTTACTCTGGATCCTATAGAGAATTTCAAACGATTTCTTGTTTCCTTTTCGAGTATTACTGCAGAAATATATGATTCGAGGGTATATACTCTTCACTTCAATTACCTTACTAATGTATCAATTTATTTTCCAGATTATGTATGCGATCTACTGGCCTATTTGTTTATTATTTTCCTTTCCAGGTCTTCATTTGTGACTAGGAAGACTAATTGCTTTCCATCCTTTCATTTCCATAAAATTCAACTATGACTAGTTAAGTTGTTCTTTTCTCATTATTTCATTTTCTAGAAATGTGTTTATGATTAATTAGACTGTTTGTCTTCCATTATGTTTTAGCACTTGTCGAATATACATATATTAGACATTTAAAATGAGTCATGCAATTTGTATAGTTATCTATACATGGATATTTATATATGTCCACACGCATAGTTATTTCCTATTGTATAATCCTTCCAACAGTAATTTAATTCGATAGAACAAATCGCCCAGAATTAAGAGATAATCCAGAGGGTGATGTTTGTACGCATAGGTATGTAAAAGTTTTAAATCCAAGAATTACTTCCAGAATAGCGTTTGCACAATCCTAAATTCACTTGCAAAACAAAATAACCAGATATATATATATGAGGCATTGATCTGGTGGTGATCTCTAGAATAATATAATGAAATAGTATTCTATGTAACACAACTATGTTTCCTAATAAATTACCAAACTTCGATTTCATTCCGGCCAAGATACTTAAAAAGGTTTTCTCAACAGTTAACAATTAAACTGTAGGGGTTTACCCTACATTTCATTTCATTCCTTCAGAATTATATAAAATAGAGTACTTCATTCGTTTTTAAACAAATGCAATTCGATCAGCCAATAATTCATCATGACATGCAAACAGAGAAGGAGAAAGTAGACATATCTGAACATAAGTTGTCGAACAACAAATGGAACAACCACGTTCCTCCAGACCTTAGAACGACAGCCAAATCACTTGTCATGTTCACCCCCTAACCTGACCATGAATCCATGAGGGCTAACTCAGAACTCCTCCTTGGCAATGTCGTTCCACTTCAGAAATTTTCTCCTTGCCTCACACTCAACAAGTAGTGTTCATAACAGCAAGCAACCAATGATATTTTCCCCATCATACTCCTCCTTCCCTCACACTTCAGAAACAATGTTCATAACAGCAAGAGGTAATTCCTTTCCCACCATACTCCTCCTTGCCTCACACTTCAGAAATAGTGTTCATAATAGCAAGAGGTAATTCCTTTCCCAGCATACTTCTCCTTGCCTCACACTTCATAAACAATGTTCATAAAAGCAAGAGGTAATTCCTTTCCCAGCATACTCCTCCTTGCCTCACACTTCAGAAACAATGTTCATAACAGCAAGAGGTAATTCCTTTCCTAGCATACTTGGCAGCATCCTGCCTCCTCTCATATGCATATCAAAGTCCTCATTTTTTACCTAGGTCTTTTCCCTCCCTTGGGAATTTTCTGAGCTTTCTAAATCCGATTTTTTAGGGGGCTTCAATGTAAAATTCACGGTGATTTTCCACTTTATGAAAATGCATACACGAGGTGGTTCAACATGTTCATGGATTCATGGTCAGGTGATTTTTAACATGGTTGTTCCACATTTGTCCCTCAGCAATAAATATAAAAATATTATGTTTTCTTCTAGAGGTGTCATAGTCAAATAGTTAGTTTGGGTCAAATCATATCTCTACCAACAATTATAATTATTAATTACATTTAACAAATTCAAAATTCAAAGAGTGCCATAATATGGCAAAATCAATTTAATTTACCAAAAGCGAGAATAATTTTCTAAGGGTAGAGTAAAATTAATTTATTTATGGGGATGTTACAACGAGCCTATGCTTTTAATGGTTCCAACATTAACATGGATCTATGCTATTTTATCATACATATGGTCTTGTTGATAAGACAAATGCCAAGATTAGTAAACGTGGTCTTGTCGATGAATAAATGCTAAGATTAATGCGCTCGGCCAAAACATCAAAGTGACATAAATTGAGTTATGAGGTAGTTCCAACATGTTCCCCACTCATGGAGTCATGGTCAGCTGATTTTAACATGGTTGTTCCATTTGTCCTCCTGCAATAAATATAAAATATTATGTTTTCATACAAGTGTCATAGTCAAATAGTTAGTTGGGTCAAATCATATCTCTACCCAACAATTATAATTATTAATTACATTTAACCAAATTCAAAATTCAAAATTGCCATAAATGGCAAAAAAAATCCAATTTCGAATTTTACCAAAAACGGAAATAATTTTTCCTAAGAATTCCAAATTAAAAATTAATTTATTTATGGGGATGTTACAACGAGCCTATGCTTTTAATGGTTCCAGCATTAACATGGATCTATGCTATTTTATGGTACATATGGTCTTGTCGATAAGACAAATGCCAAGATTAGTAAACGTGGTCTTGTCGATAAGACAAATGCTAAGATTAGTAAACGTGTATCAGCCAAAACATCAAAGTGACATAAACTGAGTTATGTAGTGAAGCTAAGAAGACTTGTTCTCATCAGTCTCCACAATGTACATTTTCCAGCTTAGTCTCCACACTGTACATTTTCCAGCTTGACATCTTTTAATTAGGTCCAACTAGGTGATAAGAATTAGAAGCATAATAGGAGAGGCATGTGTAACATCACTACTAGCCATACACACTTGACACTTTTAACTATGATGTTGTCTTGACGGAGAAAATGGAACTTTTTGATTGCTTTGACATCGTGGTCAAATAGGCTCTTTAATGCAAATTACATTTTTTTTAACTGTTGTTTTCTTCTATCGTAGCAATTTGGAGAGGGATTGTGTACATGCAAAAAGACCAAATAGACTGAGATAAGCTAAAACTATAAGCAATAAGGAATTCAAAAGCCGAGTTGAGAATTCCTTGACATTTTATCCTTCAATTTTTAAAATACAACTATTACAAAAGCAAGAGATGGGTATTCACAAGGATATTCCCACATTGGTAACTCATCTTGTTAACTACAAAATAAAACAAATTGTCAACTCAGTCCATGTATTAATCATGGAATTTTAAAGAGTGGTTGTCAAGGATCATCATACCATGCCTCCATCTTAACATTATTTGTTTTCGAAGCATGGGAATGATAGAATAATTGACGATGATTTGTTCAACCTGGCAAAGATTCTTTTCTTTGATTCTTTTCTTAATGCACAAACACATGTGGGACACAATATATGGGTAGAAGCTTATCTTATCTTATCAACCAATTCATGTATGGTTCCACCTGAGAATCTATGAAGGACATGTCATGGTATTTTTTATACATCTCTAGCCAAAAATTAGGTGGTTTCTGTCCAAATACAACCCCAAACCCTGTTGTGGTGTTGAGATTCGTATATGTCTAGAAGGGTGAGTGATAAGAGGCTCATCACTTGGCTCAAGTGTATCAAATCACCACTTACTTGAATGGGACTTTGCTACATAAAGTTATACTGAGGCAACTTGGCTTTTATAAATGTCTAGACAAATGACCACAAAAGTAGGCCAATTGGATTAAAAGAGTACATTCCAGTGTAGGTACAAACAAGTATTAATGTGTCAACATGGCTTTCATCAACACATAAGATAAGATAAGATAAGATAAGACAAGATAATTTTATAGTGTACAATGAATAACCACAAAAGTAGGTCAATGGGACTAAAAGAGTATATCCAGCATGGGTAAACTCCTAGATCAATACAAAAAGTAGAAAATCGGAGAACTAAGGTAGTTCAGAAAGTATACATGTTCTTTAGATCCAAAAGGATAATAACCTTCTACTTACAAAGATATCCTACAATGGCAGTCGTTCAGGTTACAGGTATGCTTGTAATCAACAACAAAACAATTGAAAAGATCATCACATTTGGAACCATTCATGATAGCTACCTCGTTGTTTTTTGGTTGTGCACATGGTTTCCATGTTATTGCCTTTTGGTTGTGCACATGGTTTCCATGTTATTGTCTTTTGGTTGTGCATCTATCTTATGTATTTGGCCTTCCTGCTTAGTAGGATAGAGTTTGGACATGATCGTGTCTAGGAAAATCCTGATTATGTAATTTATATTGGTTGGGTGAATCAATTTTGTGGGGCATTTAAAGTTCTTGCATTTGGGTTTGCAACTCATCTTCAATACCCAAATGAAAACTTGATCAATGTTTGTTTCTTTATCAATTTTCTGGCTATGGGTTAAATAACCCTTAAAATCAAGCCAATTAAAGGGAACTTCAGGTAGTCTTTCCTTATGCATCAATCATTATTTCGTTGCATTTTTTTCTGAATTGTCTCCATATGCACCTTCTAGTGGTTACAAGCCCAAGTACGCAAGTTGCACCATCCATGCAGGTGTACTATTTGTGTAATTTGACACAACTTAAGTATTGTGTTTATTTGGGTAAGTAAAATATTTTGTTCCTCTTGAATTAGTCGTGCTTAATTCAAGGAATTGCCTCATAATAGATGGTTATAGTGCTGACAAGTCTACCACATTAATTCAAGGAATGTATTACTTTGGCTTCTTACGGGTTTTTCTTTCAGTCATTAGCATTATGCTTTTAGTATAGTGATTTACCTCATTAATTTGTTTTGGTGATCATATAGCATTACTCACTCTGCTTGAGACTATATATCTTAGCAAGAAATCATGGATACATGTGTGAAGTTGGCAGTTGTGGTGAAAGTAAATAGTCATACTTGGTCAAGAGGTCAAGTCACACAGGTACGAGTCAAGTTTTTGGATGATCAAAACCGGCTCATCATGAGGAACGTAAAGGGACCTGTCAAAGAGGGCGATGTCCTTACTCTTTTAGAATCTGAAAGGGAAGCAAGAAGATTGCGATGATGATATTATTCAGATTATAGATTGGAGTTTCTCAATGGATTAGCTTTAGAGTTTTCTTTTCTTTTCAATGCAAATAGGTCACGTGGAAGGCACTGAATTTTCTGTGATAAACATATTTCGATTCTTTTTGGGGGATTAAGACCTATCTTACTTTTGAGGGGGGAGTTGGAACAATAATTACGGATTGAAATTCAAGTTAAAACAATTATTACAAATTTTGTTGGGGGGGAGTTGGAACAATAATTATGGATTGAAATTCAAGTTAAAACAATTATTACAAATTTTGTGTGAAGAAGCGTTATTATAGAGTCGTGCTTTTTCACAAATTTTTGCTTTTTTTCTCTTTTACGGCTAAAATTAAGTGCTTTTTGTTACTGGGTTTGTGTAAATTGTTGTTATCTGGAACAATGTTAACATGTTAATGATTGAAACCTTACACTGCAATAATAAGTCATACTTGTTTCCTTGATGAAACTTTACCTCATTGCTCTTATGTTTCCATTTCAAATTTTATTAAAGTTCCTTTCCTAATTGTAGATATAGCTTTGCAATCATCTAAATATTACATTTATAATAAATGCAAATCTGACATGATACATGATATGATATAATCTTTTAGATCATTTTGAGCTGATGCATGTGGTTCGTGAATTATTTTTCTATGATATCTATGTATATGCTTATTAGATTCATCAAGTTGCATATAGTTATCCTTATTCCTGGTTTTGCATATAAAAATGTTACTCTATGTCGACAACTTTTTAATAAGGTTAAGCTATTCTTATTATGAACTGGAGCATTAAATTGTGAACTGTTTGGATTGACATGAAATTTATTACTTTGTAATTTAATTGGGTCGTTTTGGGTAGTTCGAACTTCACGCTTAGGAAGATGTCATGGACCCTTTTGTGCTTTGATGATTTAGGGATCGACTTAGATAATAAACTTTCAACTGAGAACTTTACTTCTATGAATCTCTATTGTATATTTGCCCACACTATTACCTCTGTGTACATTGTACTGGGAAATACCATTATTTGCTAAATTTGTGTGAATTGAATCCATTTTGGGGAATTGGAACTACATGCTTAAGTAAGATGTCATCGATCCTTGTCTTTTCTTGATTTAGAGATCAAATTATATAATTAATTTTCAACTGTCAAGTGTTCCTTTTGTGAATCTGTATTGTATCTCTGTCCGTGCTATAACGTGCCAGACTTATATGGCCTCAATCTCGGGTGATTTAATTTGTTGATATAGAAATCTCTTGAAATTGGCTGGGTTGTTGATTTATTTACTGCTAAGAGTAAAATAATGTAAATGTGGGTTGAAATTAACCATATACATTGAGTCCATAGTCCCTAAGCAAGTTTGGTTGACTGTTAGGATTTGGTACGATGGCTTATCCTTCAAACTCGTTGGATTTCAGACATTGTGATCAGGTTTGAAAACATTCATATGGATATGGTTCTTCATACAGATCACATGAGCCTTTTTTTGTGGTAAATAATATTGGCCAATAGTTTTTTTTTGGCTCCATATACCTCTATATTTTTGAATGACCATATGTTGTTTTGTTAGCAATGTGAATTCTTTAGTCAAATGTGCTTTTTTATGGCATAGAATGAGAGTTTATAAGGTTGTTAAACATATGGTTCTATGGTTTATGAAAATGTCTTACAACTGTAATTGAGATCATAGATTTCGTTCTCCCTCTGGAGCTCCCGTCCATGGCAAAGAGGTGTCCAATATTATGTGGTTCAGGAGCAAAATTCAGAGTAGCTCTACAATCACATGAATTCTATGAATAGACATTGTGAAATATATATATTGTTTTTTATTTTTTGGCACTGCATTATACACTCAACACTACTGCACACACAACCCCCCCATCACGTATGCAATGCAAGTGGAAGAGATAGCAATTTGCATATGCAATTCTAGTGGGAGAGATAGTTGTTAGTATGTTCCCTAATATGTGGGATATAAACAACAGTATGTGATCTTATCCAAATGTTTTATGGTTCGTGATTTGAAATGTTAATATTTCAAGTCATGTATCATCTGTGGTCTTGATCGTGATTTGAAATGTTGATATTTCAAGTCGTGTATCATATATGGTCTGCATCGACCTTCATTTGCTCATCAAACTGTTTATAATGATAATTAGAACAACAAAGGATCCTAAATACACAAGGGCTATCTAGAATGAACTAGGTGACTTTAAAGTGACCTTAAAAATGCTTTATTTGAATTAAATGAAACTTCAAAATGCTATTACAACTGAGGGTTGAAGCTTAGATCTAGAGAAACCAAGATTATAGTGATTTTTTTTTTTTTTTAAATGTATCGTGTCAAAAGAGTAATTAGTTGACACGAATGAAAATATGGGAGGATGGATGGAAAAAAAAAATGAGTGTACTTGGTTCGGAAGAAATATTGTATAAATGACATTATTGTCTATTCTGTCATTGGATTGTCATATGGATCAAGAGGTGTTTATAGCTTTTATATTTAAATAAATAAAATTTAATAAAACAATGTACATGAAAAATGAAAAAATAAGATAGATATGTTTTAATCCTAGATTTATTGATCATTTAAGAGATCCATCAAATTAAGGCACAAATTTTAAAACCATTTAACTACATTAAAATTTGAATTTTTAAGCTTTTTAATTTCTTGGATGTTTAATAGTTTCAAAATTAGAATGAATTTATGTTAATTTAAAAAATGGTAAAGATGGTTGTGGGTGCTACCTATCCTGACGAGCCTAGATGCCCCATGGGAGAGTTTGATTCCCGCACAAATGGCTCCCACCCTCAATCCCTCCCCATGAGATTTTTACTAGTGACTTGATGGAGACTAAACCCCACACAAACCAACTGATCTACACCTCATGGGTGAGGATTTGCACTTGGTTGCAATAACTTGAAAGTTTTCACTTGAATAAGTAAGATGTCAAAAAAAACAAAAGTGTTTATGAGGAATTAAAACTTGATAAAGTATAAATAAATAAAAATTCAAACCAATAATTTTTTTTATAATAATCATAGTTATTAGCCTAGTTTTTATTGATACAATATCAAAATCGTGATGTATAACAACACCATGAGGTGCAAACAAAATCTAGCTACTTGAAATATATTGTGATATACAATAACATCATCACGTGCAAACAAAATCTAGTCACTTGAAATATACTATGATGTACAACAACATTATCATATGTAAACAAAACCTAACTATTTAAAATAATTGGTTAGTGGTGTGTGAGGGAAATTTTTTACTCTTACCAAATTCCTTTCGATCTTGATCACTAACTTATTGTCTTACCTACACTAAAAACTACATATTAACCAATAACCAATAAAAAAACAACGTTATATCATTCACCACTAAAAACGTCCATTTTACCATCTTACCAAAAGTCATTCACAATAATTAATAAAGAAAAAAAATCCTTTCGTAATAAAAAACGAGTATTTAATTCAGACCATCGATTTAATGGACGGTTCCGATGAACTAGGGTTTCAGAGCTCGAACAACTAAGTCCTATGAAACCCTAAAGAGGGTTTATTTTTACTCATATCTTACGAGCCTCGGTAGTCAAATCTCTTAGGCTATCTGGTGGAGCTTGGATAGAGATTTGGAGCTCAAAGAGAGAGAATTCGTCTACAAGGTATTCTCTCTTCATTTTCTTCTTTTCTCTATCATGGACATCATATTCTATTGAGCTTAAATCCATCGTCATAGGCGGCCTTATCAATTTAGTGGCAAAGCCTACAGAGAAAGGGTAATAACAGATAACAAGGCGACGTTTATACGATGTTTCTTAAAATGGTAGATAGTGTGAGATTATTGTTTCCCTTTTTGTTTTGTTTCCATTGTTGGTTTTCTGTATAGGTGGATGTGAATGGGATTAATCAAATTTTTTCATCACTACTCACATACTTACCTGCTCAATCCCGAAAATTGACCATGCGGATTTATCCCTTTTCTTATATGGATTACACGGGATCTATACCCATGTTAGTATAAATGGAGCTAGGGCTTGTTTAGTCAAACATATATAGCAAACATGTTGCAGTCCTTCTGTCATTGATCTGCAAACTCTGTAAATGAATTACATGAATTATAAGAATCGCCACAAATTCAAACAAAATAGGCCATATTTTGTGTTTCCCGACACGTTAAAAAGTTAAGGGAGGTAGCATTGGGAGTGCCCATAGAATATGCACGGATTTGATTACTATAAGCAAGGGTAGTGCGGCTAGATTTCATAATTTGAGAGCCTTGGGATCAACATCCTAGAAAATTTCCCAACTCTATATAGAAAAGTTATCGATAAATTATCAGAGAACATTTTGCAAAGATATATTAATAGAATGACTATTGAATACCTAAGAGAATGAACAGTTATTTCATGATCTGTTGATATTTCACGATCTGTTGATAGAAGCAAATTGTTCTATAGCCTAGGTAGGGGTTGTCGGAAATAATGCTTCCATTAATGTAATGATCATATTTCGGTTTGTGTTTGTTAGAGATTTGTTGAGAGGGGGTGGGGAAATATTAGAAATTTTATCTAATATTCCCCCACCCCACTCTCATATTGTCTTGACCTCTCTTCCTAACTTTGAAATAAATTCTCTTTCCTTAAATAAATTTGAGATAAATTCGATCAAACAACAACTTAGATATCTCTACATAAACCTATTAACCTATTGTATTTGTACCAATTTTTATATAATACACACAGATAACAGTTTTGCGTGTGAAGAACATAATGTCTACTCTCCACTATTTTATCTTGGTATGAGAGTAGGATTGGGCTTAACTTCCTCACTGGAGAGCCCAGGAAAATGAAAGTCTTTAAGGTGTAGTCCTCCTTAGGATAGGAGTAGATTAGTGTAGGTGAGAGTATTTTCTTTTTGCATTTGAATATTTTGGATTAGTTTCTGTGTGTGCAGAGTATTGTAGAATTTGTTATTGTTCTACAATAAAATTGTTGTTCAGAAATTCTGTTGAGCATTGTGAAGTAAAGAAGCACCGCTACCCAGGGATAAGACATAATTTTGTCAATTCTATCATGATGGATGAGATCGTGTCACTAAGAGGAGGGGGGGGTGAATCAGTGACACAAAAAGTCTATCAATTTTTTACTTTTGTTAATTGTGTATTGCAGATGTTGATTAAGGTTGGTTGTCATTGATGTCAACCCTTGAAGAAAGCCCAGTAGCACAAAGGTTTGGGTAATGGACCCAAGATTGTTTGATGTAAATATGACTCATTATTGTTTTTTCATGGTTGATAAGAAGTAAATATGGAT
>SNQJ01S0146701.1:0-13440 GCA_010110895.2 Picea sitchensis | reverse complement strand
AGACTTTTTGTTGTTTTTTCAAAGTAGGAAAAAACCTACAATAGTTAGGGCTACCGACCTAACATTTGTTGATACAATCTCAAGACCTCAACATGTAGCTACATTTTCATGTGTAGACAAAACCCATTCACCTAAAATAGCTTGTTGGTGGTCTGTAAGGGGGCATACTTGCACTCCTATTTTATGTCTTTGGGTTTTGGGCCGTTAACTTGTTTTATTACGTTTGAGGAAGATGATCTCTTAACCAATCAAAAGTAGTTTTAGGTCATACTCCAAGACCAAAAGGCAATTTCAACCTAGATAATATCTGCAAGAAAGTCAATGTCCCTTGTTGCCATCGCTAAGGCTACCTCAAGTGGGGTCATGTGCTTTCTCATAACATCTAGCCTTGGTCCCATACATGAGACTAGATACTACTCCGGTTGTAGTTTAACCTCTTGCCCAAAGGTTGTGACTCTTTGTTATTAAAACACACTTCTTAATGCATTTTTAAAAAGAAAAATAATTGAAAAAAATAAATCAAACAAAGTGGAATTAAACAATCCAAGGGAATCGCCTAACATAAAACATAGTCTAAATGTTGTTCACAATACATTCTAAGTTGTGCGGATTCTACCATACATTCATACTTCATATGTGCAAATATATCATTGTTTGTGGGAACAATACTTAATAAAACTAATATGATACACATTATTGTTCATAGAATTATATTAACATTATTCCAGACCACATAACCATCATACCACTCATACCAACCATGATCATACCATCCTATTTAAGTGATCAATATGCACTCCACAACATTGCATTTAACACTACTGCTAGTAAACCACTAGTTATACAATTACTTTAGATCTAACAATCCACAATACCATTGGATGTATAATATTTACCCATACTTAAATCCCCATTACTACAAACAAACACATGTAAATGACATTTATCCGAATCCCTAACAAAAAAATGCTTTCCCATATATAACAACAATTAGTTAGTAACACAAAGTACTCCGAGGTGGTTTATGTTAAAATGAAACTTTAATGAGATTATAACCATACAATAAGTGTACTGCCCAAGATTCCTAGAACACTGAAATATGGAATTTCTTTGTCAGTGCACTCTAATGATGAGGGCTATCAAAAATGTGGTGGCGTTCATTATCTACATACTTTTATGAAGCCAAGTGCACTTGGGAATCTGCCCAACAGATTTGTTTGCCCTTTTTTAATCATCCTCCATATGATGAAAGAAAAGCATGTCCATTACATTTTTCAAAAAAAACCCACTTTAGGTTTTTGTGTAAAGTTAATAACGTATTAACTATTTTAATTAAAATGAATATATATTAAATATATAACGAATTTTAGTTTTCATATAAATCAAAATTTATATATATATATCCCCGTACACACAAGTGAGTTTAGTGTAACTTAAAAATATGATAATATATTCTTTGTAATAAAAGACATTTGGATTTGGAGTGAAGGAAGAGATATTTCTTGATGTAGGTATGCAAGTTGTAATCATTAATGAAAATGAAAATTGTTTTGATGGACGATAAATAATATGCACTATTTAATTTAATAGAATAATAAATGCTTTATATAAGTTGGAATATAATATATATTGTTAGACGTAAAAGTATTTAAGAGTATATATGTCAACCTATGTAACATTTATTAATTAATTTATTGATTATCTCACTAGAACGCAATAATCTGGTCCCACATATATAGATTTGGTCTCTGGGTTCACATGTAAAAACGGTCTACTTCCCAATTTTTTTGTTTAACAACTACAGACTTCTAAGGGANTAACATTTATTAATTAATTTATTGATTATCTCACTAGAACGCAATAATCTGGTCCCACATATATAGATTTGGTCTCTGGGTTCACATGTAAAAACGGTCTACTTCCCAATTTTTTTGTTTAACAACTACAGACTTCTAAGGGAATTTGAGGAGGGTAACTATGGTTGACACAATCTTCAAGTGAACTTGTTGCACAAGGCAACCATGGTTAAGTAATGTTGAATTGGCCCAACTGATTGTGACACGTGTACTTATTACACGTGGCAGGCACGCCGACAGTATAGGGGACAGGGTTCAGTCTCACCAACCAATCATGGTCAGAAGTCGGGCACGCTTACTGGATCCGTAATATTATTATATTACGTAAACGGAAATATTGTAGTTAGTGAATTTAATTTACCGGGGTGGTTTCTCTATGAATTATTATCAAGAAAAGGGAAATCAAGTATCTGGCAACTTAACAAAGACACGTGGCAATAATATGGCCAGAGGTATATGTAGAGATCTGGAGATAATTAATGGAGCTGGTTGGATTACGGTTAAGTAGAGCACTAGTTTAGGGAAGACTTTATAGCCATTTGGCCGGCCGCCGTCTTTGGGTGTGGTTCGTGAGAATTTCTGGACGTCGGTGATTGGCCGTCGAATTCGGTGTTTCTTGATGACCTCGTCGTCGTCGTCGTCTGTATGGTGGCTTTACAGGGAGGCAACTTTTCATCTCCAGATCGTCGGTGTATGTCTGGATTGCTGTTTGCCGAAAGGATGAGGGGGATCCTTGAATGCTGATACGGAGGCGGAGCAATGGTGGCCTCGTCTTTTGCCGAAAGGGGTTTGCCTTGAATGCGTAAGTCCTGGAAACTTTATTTCTTCGAAGTTTAGGGTTTTAATGGCTCGGAAGAAAGAGGCTTTGTTTTCTTTGATTTTGTCCAATTGTTTCTTTTGTCACAAATGTAGGCTTGCAGATGATGTCTAATGACCAGATTTTTGTAGATTCTTAGCCGATCGTTGTTTTCTTTCGCAGTCGGGATGAAATTTGATGAAATTTAAAGAACATTTCGCTGTTATTTTTCTCAGGCCGTGGCTGATCGCCGTATTTTGTGTAAAGTCCGGATAAATTTTGTCTGATACAGTAGTCGTGGGAAGATTCGGTAACTGCGCAGAAAATTCTTGGAATCCTGCTGAGAAATTTGCTGATTGTGTTCTCTGGATGGAGACGGAACTGTGTTTGTCAGTTTGCGGGTCGCAGCCTGCACGCAGCGGCCATTTGCGAAGCTATCCTCGGTGAAGACGGGAACTGAAGCAGTTCTCAGCCGTCCTTTAACGGATATATATTTTCCGTCTTACGATTATTATTGCTTCTGGCCGTTCCGAGGATTGATCTCCTTCCTTTGGCCCCCGGGTTTGATCCGTCAGAGATTCGAACCTCTGAAACCTCGGAGTATAAATGACAAAGAAATAACAGATTTTCTGTTCATAAAGACGTCTCTTTGGACAAGATTTTCTTCAAAGTATCAGTTTTTCTACATCCTTTGTTTGACAAAAGAAATTTGTAAAGGTCTTCATACTGTGTGAAATGTTTTCAGATAACAAAATTTAAATTGCAGCGAATCAACATTTTGTGAGAACAGCACAGTTTCTTGTTTCATATTCACCGCCTTTATATTGTCTTTGACCAGTCACCGGATTGATTGCGTCTAACATCATTTAAGCGACTCCAATCGGCTGCGTGTAAAGATCATACTGTAGAGTTTGCTTTTCATATCTTCACAGATCACGGGTTCAAGTCTCTCGGTTTTACTCCAACAACAATTACTTGTTGTCGCAGTCAAAGGCAATAAAGTCTTTTTGGCGTTTGGCAAGTTGGGGCTATTAAAGGGTCTTGTAGTGGAAAAACAACTTGAATAAGTGTTTTGGCGGGCAGAATGGGATGCGCGCATTCTAAGGAGGGTCAGAACCGTATCGAAGGGGGCTTAAACGCACCGCTATCTCGGAGCTTCTCAATGCCGGTACACCATCCAGCTGAAAAGAAAGGGGACAGTTATCACGTAGTCGCATTAACATCCAGCACATACGGTATCCTAAAGATGGATCCCGTCACGGAGAGCGAGCAACAGGAAGAATATGTACCGCGGAAGGAGGAGTATCCCTATCGGTTCTACAGCTTCAGGAAAAATCCCGACCGTTCTTCAGAAATGGCAGCGAAGACATGGTCAGAAGTGAACAACCTGCTCGTGAACTACAAAACCATGAAATCAAATCACACCAAAACGGGCAGCAATATTCAGGTCGAGCCAGAGACGATCAATACATGGGAACTTATGGAAGGCCTGGAAGATAACGGCTGCAGTCCTTCGTCGTTATCTAACGGAAACGGCAATAGAAAATCTATGGAACGCTGTTTGGACCGGTCCTTCACTTTTCACACCGTCAAAGACGTGGAGCAGCTAGTCAAAGACGAGCCCAAGGTCTCTATATGGCACAAGGTTACCCCTGGCGTAAAAATTGCAGACGAAAATTCGCAGGCGTCTGCAAAAACGCCCATTACGAATCCGAAGAAAAGTTTCGAAAACGGCAATGGATTTCTCAACGGCTTTTCTCCCGTTGGGGTGGATTCGCCCTCGACTCCCGCAGATTCAATCACGAAAACCATTTGGATGCAGCAGTCGTCAGACGATTCATCTCTGACCTTATTTGATCCGGATCTCATTTCTACATTCAGGAAAGCCATGGATGAAATTTCCCCCAGAGATTCGACGGAGCCGGTTTCGGAGGTCTGTCAGGGCAGCACGGGAAGCAAGAGCGGAGAAGACGATAGGGGTACCCCGGGCAAATCTTTCAAGCTCCGATCTAGCAGTATTCAGGCGAGGGTGAATACTTTCCAGCAGATAATAGACGAGAGCTCGGCCAAACGCCTTCTCAAATCCAAAAAATCCTCTCTGAAAAACGCCAAGTTGAGGGCTCCCCCCGGGGGGGAAGATAAGGTGGTTCTGTATTTCACGAGCTTGAGGGGAATAAGAAAAACATTCGAGGATTGCTGCACCGTGAAATTGATTCTTCGAGGTTTCAGGGTTTCGGTCGATGAACGGGACATTTCCATGCATTCCCCGTTTCGGCAGGAATTGCAGGATCTTTTGGGGAAGCCCATGCCGGTGCCTAGGTTGTTTATTGGGGGGAAATATATTGGCGGGGTTGAGGAAATTCAGCAACTGCATGAAATAGGGGAATTGGCTAAGTATCTGGAAGACTTCCCAGTGCAGGTTCATTCCAAGCCCTGCGATGGTTGCGGTGACGTAAGGTTTATTCCTTGCCAAAACTGTGATGGCAGCCGCAAGGTTTTCACAGAAGAGGAAGGTCAGGGTCTTTTCATCAGGTGTCAGCAGTGTAATGAAAACGGGCTTATAAGGTGCCCTGTGTGCTGCTGAGGCTCTTGTGAAAACCTAAGCCTTCCAGAAGTTGTATATTCACACTGCAGCAATTTTAGATGAATGAAAGGGGATTGACTCTCTTAGGTTGGTAATTTTCACTGCTTGTTCGATCTCTCAAAGATTCTTGGCAATTTTGGGCTTTGGGGCTTCAGAATTTCCTATAGAAGGAAAACAATCCAAGGACCCTAGAATCCAAGGAACAAGCACGATTTTCAGGTTGGCTGCTTTATTAACTTTGTCATTATTTATCTTGAATTTCTATAAGAGAAAATTTGAATTTATCAGCTATGCACCAGAAGGGTTCAAGTGCTTTTGAATACCACTTTGCAAAAGCCTAAAAATTACGCTGTTTATTTTTCCGTCCCAGGACAGTCTTTTTTTACAGATGGTGTGTTTATGATAGGTGGATAGGTTTTCTAACAAGAAACTTAAAGAGGAGCCTTTTTTGTAGCTCCTCTGGTTATTTATTGTGTCTTTATTTTTTGGGGCCTATCGTTGAGGTCATCGCCTAGATGTATTCTGATTATTGCAAGTCTTATAGGGGTGTATTTTGTAAATACAGGTCTGCTCTCATGCATATATATGAATGTGTTCTAAAGAAAGCACAGTCTGCGTATGTAATTTAAGTCTCACTTTATACTGAGCAGCACCGAATTTGTTAGTAAATAGAGGCATTCTCCTCGTATGTTTTAATTGATGCTTCTGTAAGAAATAAATGACTCAACGGTTCCATGCATTTTGCATCTTTAACAGTTAAATTCAGATAGATTATTTGTATTGCATTCTAATTATATTTTGAATCCAGACAGTTTATGTATACTTCTTGCATTTGGTGATTTATCATGCAAAAATCAATATCTTCAACGCGATTGGTGGAATGAATTCTTGAAAAAGTTATGTTTAAATCCTAATAATCTGTTTTTACCTATGTCATCCAAGCGATCTATATAAGAAACAAGAGAACCTGAATGACAAGTAAATCAATCCATCTGGTAAGTGGATGTATCTGTTTTGTTTTGTTTCGTTTTCATTATGTTGCTATTGATGTCAATGGGAAGAGAGGAAATATATGTATCATACTATTATGCGATGTTTTTCTATGGTTTGTTGTTTGCACTGAAACAGTGCTGACACTGCATTTGCCTGATTAAAGCAGCAGCATTTCGATGCTTTTCTTATCCACTTTTCCTTGAATGTCGCCTCTTGGAATGGGTAGATTGTAAGCAACATCTGGGTTCTGCATGATATTAATCAGTGTTGCAAATATTTTGATTTTTTCCAATTTTTTAGTGCGTTTATTTATTCAAGTTTTTCAGGTTATTTATTTTTCTGACTTTTTCGATTCAGTTCCACGCTTATACTGGTTCATATTTTCTGCTATTTTCCTTGATATTTCCGATAATTTTATTTCTACAATCTCGATGGTATATTCCCAGAAACATATAGGCTACATTGATTCACTCCTTGAGATCAGTCATGTTCATTGTTTGTCCATAGTGTTCTGTGTTGTTACAGCCTTGTATTTTGTTCTATGCATATACCTAAAAGAAGACGAACAGAAAATATTCTATCTGGTCTTCTTTGGATAGAGAATATTTAGTTATAATTTGCGGTTTTGAAAATCAAGATATTTTATGCATAACCATGGGGCTTAGGTCTCAAGAACCATCCCAAGCGGTTCATTCAATCTTGGATAACCGCCTTGCCTTGTTGATTGAGGCAAACTACTTCTCTTAAGCTCTATTAAAAGCTCTTTCCATTATATTCAAAGGGCAGAGGACCTGAAACGCACTTTCAACATCTTCAGAGAATTCAATCAAGATGCTGACCAGATGTCCAAGCAGGCTGTCTCCAGGGATCCAAGTTCATTAATAATTAGAATTTCCAGGGATGGGGTGGAGGGCACTCTGCCACCAAGGAGAGTAGACACATAGCAGACTGTTTAAGTGCAGATTTTCTGCTCTGTTTGACTGTTCTTGAGGACAAGAGTTGCTCTTGATGGCGACTGTATTTTTTATGTACTGTCTTGATGTTTGATTGAAGAATCACCTTCCTCTTAAAGTAATGGTGTTACTGTTTTTGTTGTGGACTGAGCCTCTGGGTTCTTTTAACATGAAAATGTCATCCTTTATTATTTTAATGGAAAGGCCATACTTTTCTTCTTGGAAAAAAAAAACACTCTTTCCATTATTTATTATTGGAGATGCCAAAGGAGTAATTGCATAGCAGTATCCCATCTTAACAAAAAAAAGCTTAGCCTTTTTAAGTCAAAACCTGATATTCTTCCACTTTTTAAGTACTGGCTTGTTATGTTTTTGATTTAAGAATAGCTGAGAAATACAGTTGGAATTTGCAAATTTAACTGAAATGCACTTTCTGAAACAGTTCAGTGGAATCATCTTATATTGGTGCTATAGGAGATCTTGTTGTATTGGCTCCAAATGTTGGAAATGCTGCTCCAGGTCTTGTTGACTGTCAGAACATTATTTAGGCAAACAATGTTATAAATTACATGAATGATCTCAAAGCAACATTGCATAATCTAAGTGGCATAACTAGACTATTATACAATCCATGGTTTGTTTTAAAAACAATCTTCTAAATTCCTATACAGCTATCCATACTTTAAATCCATCTCCATAAAATATTAGGAATCTTATTGTTGTATTAGATCATCGATCTTGGGTAGGGATTTCCCTTTCTTGACTATAATTTCATTCAATGCCCCAAAATTTACAGGTTTATTAAAGTTGATCTATTTATTGGGATTATAGTTCATCTGTTTGCCTTTTTAATTTCCTCTCTCACAAATCACAAGTTAAAGTTTTGCTTTAACTTTCAAAGTCACAAATTCAATTCTCAACGAGTAAAGTTTTATATGTTAAAAAATGAACAGAAAACATGAGGATCAAATGATAACTACACTCTATATAGTACATAGAAAATGTTAATATATAAACGATATGAATAAAGTTTTTGGTCTATGGAATGTGATTGAAGATTACTTTATATAGTATGGGTAAGAGACGATAGTTTTTCAATCCCTTATTAATATATTTTTTTGATATTAAAGATTTCTTTCATTAGTATCATAACAAAATATACATCATTTTAATATGAAAATGAGGTTGTATATGTAAAGGATATAATAATTAGTGCAATTATATCAAAAGTTCAAAATAGGTTGGTTTTAGCCAAAATATCCATAAACATGACTGAAGTAATAAGGTTTAAAACCAGTATAACCCATATCTTGAAAGACAAATAAATAAACCATAATGCCTGGGCTCAACATGATCACTTGGGGTTGAGTCCCAACTAGTGACATGAAAAGGCTCATCCAAAGGTAGGTTCCATCCATCCCTAGCCTCAAAGGATTTGGGGTTTGTAGATGTAGCTAGAGCCAGAGTTGAAAATGCTTACCACAACACAAGGTAGGCATGTCGTGCACTCTCTTGTCACTTTTGAACCAATTTGTTGGCTATGTGTGGGTCACTCCAGTGTGACTGTGTGGAAGCAAGTTGGGAGGGGTTAGGTGGCTCTTGACTCATCATACACAGGGCATCCTCCCAAAATTGAAACAACCAATGTAATTGGTTCATCTTAATTCTAAAATTTCGAGATTGCACAACAATCTACAAGGATGGATTGGCATGAATTAGTGTGTTGTCATACCACGAGAAAGTATGGGCAGGCTCATTGCTATTAAATAAAACATCATTCCGCTTCTTCCAGAGAATATAAAGAACTTTAGATTGCACAAGGAGCTAGGCTAAGTTAAACTCAATAGTCCATGGTAACATATCCCTAGGAGAGCAACATTACATGAGAGGTCTGATTGACAAAGAGCCTCACCAAAGCCCATGTAGATTTAGCCAAAGAGCAGAACCAAAAGATGTCTTTCAGGGTTTCAGGGCTGCCACATTGTGGGCATCACAGGTTTCAGAATCCTAGGCATAGAGTCTTTTTCCAATTGGAAGCTTTCCCATTATCAAAAATTGGGTGAGCATTGCTTTCATTGGTTCTAACGTCGAATTTCAAAGGCTTCACGGAAGGAAGAGCTAGGGCTTCTGCTTGGATTTAACCTACTAGAGGTTGTTTAATCAACCCTCCAATAGGGGCCTTGGACAAATCCATCTATAGCCAAGCTCGGGCTTGTACTTGGTGAAGGATGTTGCTTTACCCCACCTCTAATCCCTCAACAAAGCCCGCGGGCTTTGCGGGCCCAACTTAAGCATAAGATCACCAAGAATTAGGCCTTGAATCCTTTCCACCACAAGTTTATTAGCACAAGCTTGATGAAACTTATGTTTAATCTCTAGTTAGTGCAGCCACATATGAGTCTAAGTGTTAAAATATTGTTGGCCAATCTGAAAGGTTTCTTAAACAACCATCGGGAAGAGAATTAAGTTGCCTTGGCTAGAGGTTTGCCATACACGAAGAGTAGAGGCTACTAGAGATGGGTGATCGTTGAAGGAAAGCCTAGATCTAAGCAAGGGTTCCCTCCACGAGAGAAAGGGCTTGATGATCTTCTAAGCCTTCTAACTTTGGTTCACAAAAGTCCCAATAATCTTAACTTTGGTAGGGGTGAGGAGAATCATCTTGAAGGATAGCCCATGCCAACTTCGCTTGGCGAATGAAAGCCCTTGATTGATACAATGCCTTAGCAGTGCCCTTCCAGGATTCATTTCCTATAACAACTTGGACCAACCATTTTGCACAAAGAGCTTGTACTTGAATCCTTGTCTTGATTGTGCCCAAACTCCCTAAGTCTCTTGGTGTCCAACAAATATTCCATCTGATTTAATGAAATCCTTTGCCCTGACCAGAGGTGGCCCAAAGAAAGTTCTGAATGGATTTTTCAAGGTATTTGTAAGCCACTTTTAGCAGGACGCAACAAGATGATTAGTAAACATGAGTCGCTGCAAGAACTTTGGTGTAGATATGGAATTTGGCAACGAAATCCAAGGGATTCATTAAAATATTTACTAATTTTCCTCTCCACCTTCTACACAACAACCTCCCATAGTTCCTTGGGTGGGCACTGAAAGGCAAAGGGCATTCCAAGAAATTTGAACCTCTAGCCTAGTTGAATCCAAGCTCAACCTTGATTTCCAAACCAATTTGGTGTTGGATTTGGGCTTTGCCGACAATAGGATGTTTTATGCCACTGAGCGTTGGAACCTTAGTTAAGGTAGTGGATGTATAGACACGCCATAATATTATCCTACTGTTATGCACATGGTTATGTTATATTTAGCAAAAACATGAATATTACATAAACTACCAACTGAACAACAAAATATAAAGAATAGCACACCAAAATGATACCTTTATTGAAACGAGAGCAATGTTCACTTGCCTCTTTGAGGATGCAACTTCCAACAAAACAACGCTCTATTACAATAATTCTCAAGACAAAACTTCTCATGCCCTTGATTCTTATTTATACTAAATCTATCTACCAAAAGAACAATTTATAGAAATATCTTTTTAGAAGCGGAAACTTCTATTAGGTCTTCTTACATTTGACTTGTTCACCTTATTACTAGGCCTTATTTATTAATATCGGCCTTTATTACATGGAAAATATATTATTTTACCTACGTGAGGGGTTAGAGAGGTTAGGTCCCTAACATGCCCTCCCCCTTAAAAACAACATTGTCCTTAAGGCTTGAGATGATGAAATTGTTGCAGGATGGTAGACGACTCCCAAGTGACATCTTCTGGTTGTGTGTCTTTCCACTGCACTAAAACTTTCTTGATAGTGCGCTAGCAGAGACAACGCTTGCACTGGTCCAAGGTTGTTTGTGGTTGCAACCAAATGGAACCTTCTTCATCCAACTTAGGTAGATTGGTCTGAGTTTGGCACCTAGTGCCAAGCATTTTCTTTCAACAAAAAACATGAAAAACAGGATGGAGCTTAGAGTGAATGGGCAACTCTAACTGGTAGGCCACTGGCCCCACTCTCTTGAGAATACGATAAGGACCATAAAATTTGGGGGCAAGTTTTTGATAGTGTTGTGATTTGAGTGAATTTTTCTTATAAGGTTGCAAATGAAGCAACACCTATTCCCCTTCAACAAATTCACGTTCAAAATGGCCCTGATTTGCTTGTTTCATGTGATCCTGAGCCATGACCACATTTTCTTTGAGAGTATGGAGAATGGCCATGCAGTCTGTTGGAGCCGCCCTTGTTTTTTTTACCCGTCACAATTTTCATTTCGATGCTGGAAATCATAAGAAGGTTTTCTTTTGCCCCTCCGAGAGAATCGATGATCCCTAAGATCTTGAGCACGCAAGCAGCTAAAATTTTTCTACTCTCGAAGCAAGTCCTACAGTTCGTAAGAATGTTCCCCCTTTTGTTCTACTTCGGGATCTTGCAGGTCGGATACTATTACTCATGAATTCACACGTCCCGAGTCACGAAACGACGAAGTCGTTTTAAGCTCTCACTCAAGACAGTGACTAGGGTAGAATTTTTAACTCATGTTTAGACGTCATCGGGGTTTCGCACCTCGACGTTCGCCAAACCCAAATTTTTATTTTTACAACCCCGAGAGCTGAGAACGCGAGGTCCTTTCAAGATAACCCTGGTCAAGGATTAAAGGCAAAAAAGCTAACCATGGTTAAAATTTGTCCTCAGCGTTTCTCCACTCGGCGCTATCTTTTTCGAAAGTTACGGCGTCTAAAACCCCGACTCACGAAATCGCGATGTAATTATAACATGATTAATTAATCACTTAATCCAAGATTACCTTCCCCTTAATTAAGCCTTGTTATCGCAGTCTCGCGGTTTCGCAACTCGGCATATAAATCTCCCAGAAATTTATCTTCGAAGTTCCAAGTTGCGAGGTGTCCCTCTAGGAGGGACACCTCTATGATAGATGGTTTCTCTGGTTATAATCAGATCGCTATGAATGAACAAGACAGGGAAAAAACTGCTTTCACCACGCCCTGGGGTACTTTCATGTATGACAAAATGCCTTTTGGTTTGATGAATGCAGGGGCCACTTTCCAACGAGCTATGGACATCGCTTTCGTGGGAGAAAGAGACAAGTTCGTAGTTATTTACCTCGACGACCTGATGGTTTTTTCTAAAACTGACGAAGAACATTTGATGCATTTAAAACAGACTTTCGAAAAGTGCCGTAGGTTTGGCCTATCCCTAAACCCAAAGAAATCACATTTCTCTATGCGGGAAGGTAAGCTTCTGGGCCATGTCGTATCTAAGGAAGGAATCAGGATTGATCCTAAGAGGATTGAAGCGATATATACTATCACTATCCCAAGAAATATAAAAGAAATTCAATCATTCTTAGGAAAGATAAATTTTCTACGAAGGTTCATTCCCAATTTCGCTGAGATTGTCAAACTGATTACAGGAATGTTGAAGAAGGACAACAGGGTAAATTGGACCACCGAGGCCAGGGCATCGTTCGCGCATATTAAAAAAGTTATAAGCGAGGCACCTGTGTTAGCAAGTCTGGATTATCTGAAATATTTTCTCATCTTCTCCTTTGCTTCTGAACATACCATCGCCGCGGTACTCTTGCAGAAAAATGAAGAGGGGTTCGAACAACCGATAGCGTTTTTTAGCAAAAGCCTCAGAGATGCATAACTGAAATATGACATAATAGAAAAGCAAGCATACGCAATGGTAAAGGCATTGAAAGCATTTAGAACCTATGTGCTACATTCCAAAATAATCGTGTATGTGCCTACCAGTTCTGTAAAAGACATATTGGTACAGCCGGACAGTGACGGAAAAAGAGGGTGATGGCTCGCTAAAATACAAGAATTCGATTTGGAAGTCAAGCCGACTAAATTGATAGAGGGGCAGGGTCTGGCCAAACTCTTGGCTAAGTCGAATCTTAGAGCTCTTGATATTAATTCCCTGCAAGAAGAAGACGAAGACACACACCTGCACGAGCCGGATGACCAAACAGATCCAAGTAAAGTCGAGGAAAAGTTCATATCGTCAGGCTACTATAAAGACATAGTGTTCTACTTGTTAAACGTGAAATGCCCAAATGAACTATCACCAGCGAAGTGCAGAACTTTAAAACTCCATGCTGTAAAATATTGCATCGCCGAAAATCAACTATACTGGAAGGATCCACTCGGGTTCCTGCTAGTCTGTTTGGTTGAGTCAGAAACTCCACGGGTTATAGAGGAATTTCATGAAGGAGTCTGTGGAG
>SNQJ01S0146700.1:6393-30263 GCA_010110895.2 Picea sitchensis | reverse complement strand
AACACTTAGGCTCCCCTGGCCTAACAAAACTCATAAGCCTACAGCTTATTCAAAACTTGGCTCACCAGCCTATAGAACATAATTACAATTCTTTTGCATATAACATGATCTGTAACGGGGCTCGGCCTTGGGGACACTACACCCAAGCTTGGGCTAATCAAACATATACACATTAAATAGACCACAGTACTCATAATACCAACAATTTGATCAAGTCAATTGGTTGTAGGTAAGAGAGAGTATTGATGTAGTGTGGTTTTCACAGTAAACACACACAGAGCTTATCCCAACGATCAATTAGAGGTGAGATCAAGCTATGAGAATTTAAAGAATTGACTTCGAGTGATTTTACCCATACAACATTTAAATCACACAATAGACAACGGATTACCTTGGAAAACCAAATGGGAAAACAAGCATTTGATAGGAGTTTTATTATGCTCAGAAAATTGTTACAAAGGGTGAACTATACACTCACATGGATATTTTGTGTATTCTTACTCATTGGCTATACTTTACAGATTACTTTGGATCAGGGAAAATCTTCGCTCTTTGTGGACAGGCTCAACAACTACTTTGTCCTCCAATCGTTGAGGACATTTCTTCATCCTGAGTCTGTAACTCTACTTCAGTCCTTCTTCCCAAGCTTCATTTGATTTCCATCTCCCTTTCTCTGTCCTTTGTCTCCAGTGGAATTTTTTTTAATAGAGCTTCCTTGGAAGGCTAACCATCAAAATGTTTCATTTCATCTTCTTATGGCTTTGGCTTTTTGGACATTTTTTTTCAAACTTCGTGAAAATTAATTTTTTTTATTACAAAGTGTAAAAGAAGCAATTATTTGTATCCATTTTGGATAAATCATCCTCCCTCGTCCTCTCATGAACTTGACCATTTGGTAAACAATGACTTCCCACCAAGGGTCGAAAATCTGAAGACTCAAGATGTGAGACAGTCATCTTGAATAAAGTTGAAGGATCTGAATCCACCTTGACCAACTGAGATGGCTCTCTGAATAGAGAAATGGTCTGACCTATACCATCCATCAACCGATTGTTGTCGACCTGAAAAGGAAACATTCTTCCAAGCTCCATACACCCAATCCAAGCCTTTCTATAATTAGTCCATGTGAACCAACCACCATAATCAGTGGTATTGTTTTTCTTAGTACTCTTTTCTTGTAGCTGGGGTCATACACATGAAGAAAAACCTTGAGACCTTGCTTGCCTGTCCACACCACTAATCACACTCATTTTTCCACCACCCCAACAATGATCCAATATGCACCCTACAATGAGAAGGCCATCCAATTCCAAAGCTGACCTCACTCCAAATTGAGATTAGGAGCATAAACTGAACAAAACTTTAGAAGACATTCATTCTTCATTGAGAAGAGATTGCCAATTATTTTGCTTCGGTGGATTTCCTCTTTATAGAGAAGAGATGGCAAGATGATTGCTTAGGTCGATGTAGACAATTTATGCTTTCAAAATGAAGGATAAATCAGTTCGATGGAGCACCAACACAAGTTCCAGGATCTAGAAAGATGAGCAATTCAAAAAAAAAAAAGATTTTCTTATGTCATCATTTGTAATCATCCTTATAAAATTTTGATTCTTTGGATGTAAGAGGGGGTGGTGTTGAACAAAAGTAATATGATATGAATAGATTATGAATAGATTGACAGATATAATTTGTAAATAATAATTAAATATAATATTATTGAAGTGGTGATGTTTTTACAAAGAATGTGGCATGTATAAATATACATATGAACCTTCATATTGGAGATGAGACACCTTTGGGGAGAGCTGACATGTATTATTATTATTGCCTCTGACATTTATTGTATTATTATTATTTATTATTAAGGTTATATCTATGGTAATATATATAATAAAAGGCCGAAGGAGATTGATTCTGTCCTGAACCCGATGGTACACTAGGTATTCAGTTATCCCAAGGCTTGCTAGCTGGCATGAAAGGCTGGCTCAGGCTATTTGTGTCGTGTCTGGGCCGAGGGAGGGGAGATTAATGAAGCTGCCCAACAATGCTATTTATTGGCATGACAAATAGTACACCTATTATTTATTAGTTCCCCCTCCGGGGATTAGAAGGTCCTGGATGTCCACCAACATTAACATAGGTAAGTAATTATGGGGCGTAATTGCTAGCGTTCGTTCTTATTCCTTTTAGTGATGGGTATGGGTAGCTTGTAGCTATGGGTTCAGATAGTAGTCCCGGGTTCCAGTGACTATGGGGTCAGCTTCGCAATGGTTGGTTTAGAGAGCAATGGGTTCAGCTTCGCGCTGTATCTGTCTTCCCCATGACTATGGGTTTATACTATATAGAGCATAGATAGGGACTATCAGCCCAATAGAAAGAAGTATGAGGTATGGATGACGAGCCCAAGAACAAGCTTAGGAGGTTTAATAGCCCAAGAACAAGCAGGTGGGGATGACCAGCCCAATAACTATCTTGTGAGGATATTATAGGTAGATAGTTAAAAATAGTATTGTCATGTGAAAGGGAGGCGTTGGAGTAGTAACTTTCCAATGGTAAAGTTAAATGTAATATAGTCACATTATTATTAACCAAATTTAAGGAAAGAATGATAATGATAAGTTGTAAATAGTTAATAAAGTGGTCAAAACAATTAGTAATACAATTGCCTAATAGGTGAGATAAAAGGGGATCCCCCAAATTGTATGAATGGACTCCTTATAACAAAATTCACATATTCCATATTTCTTGTATATGGTGCATTCAGTTTTTAACAATTCTTGACCTATCAGAGTCAGCTTTGTATATGAAACCTTAAGCCTTAATATCTCCACAAACCCAGATTCAAATGACATGAACTGTTACATAAATAATTTCCTCTAATCCCTCTTAAAATTTTTGTTTGAATCTCCTAAATTGGACTGACCTGTCAAAAGTTATCCCAATTTAAGTTGGTCTGTTGTTCTAGATCATTCTATGGGTATTGGTCTATATGCCAGCCATGGACTTGCTATATCTCTGCGAGTTCTGCTCTAAATTCAGTGAAATTTCGACCTGTAATAGCCGGATATGTCTTCCTCCAATGCATCTGTTCTGACTCAATTTGGATCTTCCATGGTGGAGTTATGCCCAATTTGGTAAACCCTGTTGTTTTTAGACTCTCGAGTCTCCCTAGAGAGCAAACTTGTACAAGTTGTGTCTCCTTGAATTTACCACCAATTTATATAAAAAAATTCCCTGTAACATGCTCAGATGTCTGCTTTAGATGATTACATTCTCACTGAATTGAATCCAAGAGTTTTCTGATATGCTTGATTTATTGAGTCTCACTAGTTTTAGCAGGATTTTAGTACTGGATAGGAAGTCTAACATGTTTGGACTGTACCTCCTAGATGTGAATGCCAAATCTTTTGAAATTTTTTGACCAGAGACAGCCTCGGAGATCTTTCCAAACCCTCAATAAGCACTCAATTCTTGTGGCTAGCAAAAGATATGGCTCTAACATTGAAGGGTACTCTCAAAGGTGCTGATCCAAGAATAGCCTATCTTGATACCACCTGCTAATATCCAGATCACACAAAAAAGCATAATAAACATTGAATACCAAAATGCAATGCCAATATTATATGAAATAGTGATGGATGTTAATATGCCACTTCAAGGGGGAAACGTCCTAAATTTTAATTCAATATGATGAAATACACCACACAAGATGATTATGAACGAGTCTTTGTCTATATATAGGAGGACAAGTAGGGTTGGGTGCTTCTATGCTACACCTCTAGGCCACCGTGCCTAGAAATATAAATTGGCCTCTAATCCTAAAGAGGGAACCCTAGGCTGTCCCATTAATCCTAAATAAAGAGACCTATTACACCTCATATTTTATGAGGTTACACTTTGTGATTTCATCACATTAATGGAGATTTGTTACTGGTTCCTTGGAGGTCTTTGGCTTGGGGGAGTCTCACTTCTCATTGGTTGGATATGGATGATGGTCTAAGCCCCCCAATGGGTTAGATGATGGTGTTAGGAGGTAGATGTTCTTTGGCTTGGGGGAGTCTCACTTCTCATTGGTTGGATGATTGTGCTTGTTGCTTGGTGGTCTTCTCACATGTGCTTACTTTGTTGGTCACCCCTTGGTTGCACTTATGGATGGTTGTGGAGCATACAATCTCATTATGGTGTGGTTTGATATATATGCTTATCTTGGATATGGATGATGGTCTAAGCCCCCCAATGGGTTAGATGATGGTGTTAGGAGGTAGATGTTCTATGATGTTGATTTTTCCTAGTGACTTTGTGTGTTGATATATGATGTTGGTGTCAGTAGGGGGAGGTGTTCTACATGGTCCTCATGTGTTGGATGTGTGATGAGGAGCACACTTGATGATTGGATGGGTTAACACTTTGTTATGCCCCCTTCTCATATGGCGTTGCTATGGTGGAATGATTCATGTTTCCTTTGTGGGATTTTTCTAGGTGATATAACTTAATGATGTAACATTTGCTAGACATCACCTAGGGGGACATGTTTTTACTGATGTTAGTGTTAACTTGGTGGCTTAGAAGGTGTCTCAGCTAAGCCTATGTGTCCAAGGCTAGCTGATGGACACAATTAATTTACGCAAATCAATCTTATTTATTTTATGATTTACCCTAAGTTTTAATGTAGGAAAAAATAAAAGGTCATTTAAATGACTTTTCACTCAGATTTATGAAAAAGTCACTTTTCATTAAATTAATAATTCTCAAACGTGAATTTTTGGAGGCTTCTAGAAGCCTCTAGGAAAAGTGAATTAGAGTGTTAAAAGGAGGCCAAGGGTGTGGACACTTCACATTGAGCAAGAGAGATGAAGAAAGGAGGGTGTTGGCTGAGGAAGAAGAGGGTGATTTTCTGGCAGAGAGAGAGGGGATTCAAGTAGAGAAAGAGATCGTACAATGGGCCATACTTCCGTCGTATCAGAGGCTGAACTTGGGGGCCGTACAATAGCCAGCAACAGGGCCATACAGGGCTAATATGAAGTTGGTAGTACAGGACCGCTTTGAAGTAGGCCGTACAATCGATATTTTTCTGGTTTGTACCAAGGATGTACCCGCCGAAACTAGTTGGGTTGTACAATTGGTTATTGCTAGGATGATTTGAGAAGGACATGAAATTCGTTGGAGAAATTTTTGTATTTACTCTTGCTGTAATATTTCATCTGAAGCCATAATAAAGCCCCTCCTTTGCTGGTTTTCCCCACGCAAGGGTTTCTAGGGTATATTTGGTGTTCTCTATTTTTTATGTGCTTGGTTTCCATTTACTTCTGCTGTGTAAATTTAGTTAAATAACTTAGCTGTGAATTATTTGCATAATTTTTGAAGTTATTACAACAAAGTATAATTTATGGGTTATTAAATTATTGGAAATAATTTCTGTTTGCTGAGTTATAAGAAATTAACATGGTATCAGAGCTCAACCTCTAAATAGAGAAGGAACCAAGCCCATTTGTTGTGCATCCCATGTGTAAATCAACACGGGGGTCAAGTTACGAGAGAGGGTGTGTGAGTCAGGGTAGTTGATATTATGGCAGGCTTGAGATTTGAGGATAGGCTGGAGGGAGCCTCAAATTTTAGTCCTTGGAGGGAGTGAATTGATTTGCTGATGGAGGAACAAGGCTTGTGGGAGTTTCTTGAAGGGACAACAATACTTCAAATAGACCCAACACAACAACCAACTCATCTCAAGAGAGATGTGAAGGCTAGGTTAATCATTATTGATGGAGTCAAAGACAAAGACCACATCATTCCTCATCTGTTTGGCAAGAAGACAACTAAGGATATGTGGGAGGCACTAGTTAAATTGTACTAGTCAGATAACCAGAGCAAGAAAATGCTTCTTAGGGAGAAACTCATAAGTACAAAGATGGCCAAGGGAGAGTCAGTTGTTACATATCTCACCAAGTTCACTCAGATCAGAGATGAACTAGCAATTGCTAGGGAGACTGTGGGTGACACTGAGTTGGTGAGGACAACCTTGAATGGCTTCAACAGTGCCACGTATTTGTCAGATTTGTTGTAGCACGGGAGAAAATCCTTGATTGGAAGATGTTATGGGATGACTTCACCCATGAGGAGCTTCGATTTGGTACTTCACAGGCTAGCTAGCCAAAGAGTGAGGATGAGGAGAACCTTGCCTTATCTAGAAAGAACAAGTTCAGAGGAAAGAAGGGCCCTAATGGGGATCATACCTGTAAGGGAGAACCAGAGAAATACTTTAGCAAGATAAAGTGGTTTTCCTGTCACAAACCAGGCCACTTTGCCAATCTGTGCCCAAACAAGAAGGGCATCAAGAAGTCACACATGATTGCATAATCTTCAACTGAAGTTGATGAGTTTGCAGTTAGATTCAAGGATGAGTTTTCACTCATTGCTTGTCTCTCGAGTTCATCCAGTTTAATCGTTTGGTATGTTGATAGTGGCTCCTCTAGTTACATGAATACAGTGAGGGAGTACTTCTCTAGCTTGTAGGAGGAGGAGATGGACCTTGTGATTGAGATGGGAAATAATGCCAAGTAACAGGAAACAAGCCATGGGATAGTGACATTTCAAAGGCAGTCCGAGAAGCCACTGATGGTGAGGGATGTGTTGTATGTTCCAGGTATGAAGAAGAACTTGATATCCATTTCAACATTGGAGGACAGGGGCTATGTGTTCTCATTTCAGGATGGGCGAGTGTACATCAGGCCCAATGACTCCAAGGTTTCTAAAGTGATTGGAATAGGGCAAGAGAAGTTTTATAGGCCTCAGTTCGAGCTAGTTCAAGCATTGATGAGCAGTACATGTGACTTGGTAGAGTTATGGCATAGGAGGATGGTACATCTACGTCATGGAGCACTCAAGGTGCTCAAGGAGATTGTGACAGGACTTCCAAATTTTAGTACAGAGCATCATGAGGTATACAAGGGGTATGCGATGGGGAAGTACACCAATGCAACTTTCTCGAGTAGTGATAGCAGGACAGGAGGCATCCTAGACTTGATATAGTCAGACGTATGTGGACCCATGTCATCAACATTCCTGAGTGGGTATGAGTACTATGTCACCTTCATCGATGACCATTCGAGGAAGACTTGAATCTACTTCATGAGGACCAAGAACAAGGTTCTCAGTCGCTTCCAAGAGTCCAAAGCTCTTGTGGAGAACTAGATGGGCAGGAAGATCAAGACATTGAGATTCGACAGTGGAGGTGAGTACACCTCGAAGACCTTCAAGGATTTTTATGCAGATGTTGGGACAAAGTTGGAGTTGATGGTTCCATACAACCCACAGTAGAACGGTGTGGCGGAAAGGAAGAACATGGTTATTGTCGAGGATGCTAAAGCCATTTTGTATGATTAGGATTTGCCTAGGTTCTTATGGGCGAAAGCCAGTAACACAACAATATACATATAGAACAAGAGTCCTCACAAGGATTTGGGGAGGAAGACTCTTGAGGAGGTATTCACAAGGAGGTGATAAGAGATTGAACACTTCAATATTTTTGGGTGCCTTGTCTATTGCCCTGTTCCCTCAGAGAAGAGGACAAAGCTTCAGGTCACTGCTGAGAAGGGGATTTTCATTGGGTACAATAAGAATTCCAAGGCATAAAGAGTTTACATCCCTTCCTTGAGGAAGACTATATTCAGGAGGGATGTGATATTTGAGGAGGACAGAGCCTTGAGGAGGGCTCATGATACTGGTGCAATAGTAAGGGATCAAGAGCTGGAGACTCAGAAGACTGAGGAGCTATAGTGTACAGGTATAGGTGTAGGCACGAATGACCAGATTGCAAATCAGGATGAGGAGCAACAAGTTCCTCTTGTTCAAGAGACACCTACAAGGAGGAGGAAGACCATATGGGAAAAGTATACCTTGAGAGAGGCACATGAGTACATGGGTGCTCCAAGGACATTGGTCAGAGAGAGTCGAGCACCACAAAGATTTTCCAGTTATATGGCTCTGATGAGTGAGCTATTGGAGGCCAAGCCTTCCAACTATGAGGAGGCATCACAACAACAGGTGTGGAGAGATTCTATGGTGGAAGAGTATGCTTCCATCATGAAGAATGATGTATGGGAGGTGGTGCCCCTATCATAGGTGAAATCAATGATTGGCTCGAGATGGATCTATAAGATCAGAAAACATTGCAGATGGAAGTGTGGAGAAGTTCAAATCCCACTTTGTGGCTAAGGAATTCTCTTAGAAGGAGGGAATCGATTATGATGAGTCATTTGCCACAATGATGAGATACACTTCGATCAGGGCCGTGATCTCGATTGGAGCAAATATGGGGTGGAAGATCCACCAACTGGACGTAAAGACAACTTTCCTTAATGGAATCATTGAGGAGGAGGTGTACATCGAGAAGCCAGAGGGATTTGAGGTGCATGGGAGGGATTCTAATGTGTGCAGGTTGAGGAGATCCTTATATAGGCTCAAGTAGGCTCCGAGAGCATGGTACGCACAGATTGACAACTACTTGCAAGGGATGGGCTTCACCAAGAGTGAGGCAGACTCCAACCTCTACTACATCATAGTTGGAGGTGAGCCACTCATTCTTGTGTTGTATGTGGACGACTTGTTTCTTACCGGTTTAGAGAGGCTCATTGTTGAGTGCAAGAGGGATCTTGCTTCAGAGTATGAGATAAGGATTTGGGGTTGGTGCACAACTTTCTAGGGTTAGAGGTGTGGCAACGTGATGGTCAGAATTTCCTTGGACATGGGAAGTATGCGGTGGAGATCCTGAAGAGATTCAAGATGTTGGACTGCAGACCTATGTCTATGCCCTTGGTGACCAGCTGTAAAAAGTTGGATGCTTCTAGATCAGAGGTAGTGGACCCTACACTTTATAGGAAATTAATTGGCTCTCTGATGTATCTAGTCAACACTAGACCAGATATATGCTTTGCGGTTAACACACTCAACCAGTTTATGGTTGAGCCGAGGAGGCTGTAATGGGTGGCAGTCAAGCATGTTTTGAGATATTTGTGTGACATGGTTGACTTTGGGTTGAGTTATATCTAGGGAGATGGGGTGAAGCTGACAAGCTTTATAGATGCATATTGGGTAGTCAACATGGTAGACATGAAGAGTACTTCAGGTTGTTGTTTCAGCTTGGGATTGAGAGTTGTTTCCTGGTTCATCAAGAAGCAGATGTCAGTGGTGTTGAGATCTGCTGAGGCAAAGTACATGGCAGCTAGTTTAGCAACATGTGAGGCCGTTTGGATTTGTAAGTTGCTCATCGGTTTGTTTGGCCAAGAGTTGGATGCAACTGTCATTCACTGTGACAATCAGAGCTACATAAAGCTCTCTAAGAATCCATTGTTTCATGACAAATCCAAAGTTCAAACACATAGAGATCAGGTTTCACTTCATCAAGGATTGTGTATAGAAGGGGAAAATGAAGCTACAATATGTGCCTATAGGAGAGCAAGTGGCAAGAATTCTCACGAAGGCCTTGATGAAAGGAAAGTTTTTCTTTTTCAGAGACAACTTGGGAGTGGTGCAGAACACCTTCTTGGCTAAGAGGGAGTGTTAACTTGGTAGCTTAGAAGGTGTCTCAGTTAAGCCTATGTGTCCAAGACTAGTTAATGGACACAATTAATTTACCCAAATCAACCTTATTTATTTTATCCTAAGTTTTAACTTAGGAAAAATTAAAAGGTCATTTAAATGACTTTTCACTTAGATGTATGAAAAAGTCACTTTTCAAAAAATTAATAATTCACAAAAGTGAATTTCTGGAGGTTTCTAGAAGCCTCTAGGAAAAGTGAATTAGAGTGTTAAAAGGAGGTTGAGGGTGTGGGAACTTCACATCGAGCAAGAGAGCTGACGAAAGGAGGGAAATTTTTTGGTAGAGAGAGAGAGTGACTCAAGCAGAGAAATAGGTCGTACAATAAGCTGTACTTCAGTAGTGGCAGAGGCCAAACTTGAGGGTCGTACAACTGGCAGCAAGAGGGTCGTATAGGGTCGATCTAAAGAAAACCATACAGGACGTATTTTTTGGGGTTGTACCAGTCATACCAGGTCTATACAGAGGTCGTACAGGCCGAAACTAGCTGGGTCGATTTGCTGAGAAGGACATAAAATTTACTGAAATTTCTATATTTACTCTTGCTGTAATATTTCCTCTAAAGCCACAATAAAGCCCCTCCTTTGTTGGTTTTCCCCACACTGGGGTTTCCAAGGTATTTCAAGTGTTCTCTATTTTTTATGTGCTTGGTTTCCATTTACTTCTGCTGTGCAAATTTAGTTAAGTAACTCAGCTGTGAATTATTTGCATAATTTTTGAAGTTATTACAACAAAGTATAATTTCTGGGTTATTAAATTATTGGCAATAATTTATGTTTGCTGAGTTATAAGAAATTAACAATTAGTACCCTCGTTGATGTGTTATTTCCTAAGTTTGAGTTAGAGGAGGACAGGGTACTACATATGATTTGATACTAATCTAACCTTTTCCTAAGTTTGGATGATGACTTTTGATGTAATAATCCCTTGGTGGTAGTGCACCTTAGGTTGGGCTTTATGTTTTGTTGTTATCATGGTGGGGTTTTGCTGAGGAAAACATCTTTTATTTACATGGTACAACACTTTATTAGAGTGCACCTCTCATTGGCACACATGTTCAGGGTGATTTAATCTGTTGGTGACTAATTGGAGGGGGAGTATGGTTATATTTGAGCATTAACTTTGTGCACACATGTTGAAGTTGATGTAACTGTTGAATGGTTAAATTAATCTAATTTATATAGATTAAGGTTAATAACTTGGGCACCCTACTTTATTGGCTTCATTTTCACACTTGAAGGGGGAAGGTGGCACATTACATGTATTTACTTATCCTAGACATACTTTCTTTAAGTTGGAATCAAAAGAACATAAATATTTTCGCCTAGTATTATTTTAAAGATATATTTTTAAGTTTTCAAAGTCAGGGAGAAATCTTTTCTTTCTATGAAGATTTAAGGACAGGTCGTGAAAATCAAAATAGAGTAAAATCTCATAGATAGGAAAAGTGAAATAGAACGAGGGATGAGAGGGTTTGGCATAAAAGAATCTCACTTCCACATAGTGTGCTTTTCGATTACCAACTTCTCTTCTTTCTATTTTTATCTCATTTTCTTTTTATTTGGAGGTTTTCAGATCTATACTTTTCCGATCTTTGATCAAGTGATCGTTTTTACATGAGTAGAATTATGCTAAGATTCGATGAGATTTATTTTAGCATTTTAGATTGAAAAATAAGCATATAAGTTCATACCTTGGATTTCATTTATATTTTCAACCTAACCAATTATTAATTAATCACCTGTTTGAGAGAAAAAAACTTATTCTGAAAACTGAGCATTGAATTCTGATATCTCCTTATTCCTCATCTGATGATAAATGTCCTACAAGAAGAAACAATCAGAGAGTTCTGCAAAATAGAAATGATATACAGTACATACATTTTATTTTTTTCTTTTCGGAGTATTAAATAAAACTAGGTTTATAAAAAGTAAAATTCAGGTATCCTATGAAGGAAAATAAAGTTGCGAAAGTAAACAGAAACCAAACGCTATATACAATGGTACTGTGAAACATTTTTATTGCATGAAATTTTTTAGATAGCACCTGTTTATAGGGATGTCAAAACATTTCTCGTCGAGATTCTCTGGTAGGAATGGATTCTTACCCTCTGTAGATGCAATCCTCAACGGTCTGAAGCAAAGGTGATCAAACTTATCGTGTTTACCTGGATCTTCTTTCTTGACATCCCATTTCAAAACTAAATCACCAGGAAGAAATTCCTTGTTTTTCTCTTTTTTGTTGAAAAGGGATTTCATATTTTCTTGGTATTTTTGAAGTCTGACATTGACTTTGGCCCTGTTTTGTTGGACTTCGATTATTTGGTTTATCCTCCTCATTACGTCATTTGGATCTTGGTTCGTGTCTTTCCACAAATTTATTACTGGAAGAGCTAGATTAATAGGGAGGACAACGTCGGTGCCATAAACCATTTGGAAAGGAGACATACCTATTGATTTCTTAGTGCCGATCTGATTTTCCCATAAGGCGTACTTTAGGTGAATGTGCCAAGCCTTTCTATTCTCCCTTAATACTTTCTTTATTATATTCATCAAGATTTTTTTGGATGATTCAGCCAACCCATTTCCCTAAGGATAATAGGTTGCAGAATGTCCCAGCACAATGTTGCATTTTTGACAAAAACTTATCATTTCCATAGATTTTAATGCTTGGGTGTTGTCTATAACTATTTTTTGGGGGAAACCAAATCTGGATAGGATGTTCTCTTCCAAAAATTTTATAACTACCGAATCTGTGGCATTCCGAGTTGGAATGGCCTCCACCCATTTTGTGAAATAATCGATAGAAGTTAAAATCCACTTATATTGGGAACTTGACTATGGGTGGATTTATCCTATGAAGTCAAGGCCCCATTGTTGAAAAGGAGTCTCTGTCTTGACTGGGACCAAAGGTAATGCAGGGATATTTTGCTTGCCAGAGAACAGTTGGAAAGGGTTGCAGGCTCTGACTTTAGCATTGACATTGGTAAATATCTTTGCCCGATAATATCTAGCTCTTAGAATATTGTAGGTCGTGGCCCTCCAGGCATGATATCCTCCACACACTCATTTGGGAAATTCATTTATGACATCCTCTATATCAGATTCTGTTAGACAACGTAGTAAGAAACCTAGAGGATCTTTCCAATACAGTTGTCCTTTGATGATACAGTATTTAACTACATGTAGTTTCAACATTATTTCTTTTGATGGAGTCATATTTCTTGGACACTAAAGGGTAAGGATATATGAAATGATATCACGATACCAGTTATAGGAAGAAAAATTATCCTCGATATGGACTCTAGGGGTTTGATTGTCAAGTTCTCCTATGTATGGAATAGGTCCATGTGATTCCAGACGATTTATCCCAAGTTCTCTGAAATTTGACTCTACTAATATCTTCGCCAACCCCTGAACTTTGACCAGCTTGGTCGGTTTTACTTCTAGATTGAATTCCTAAATTTTGGCTAACCACGGACCTCTTGTACCATGATTGTCCGATTGTACCAATATATCTTTAAAAGAGCTTGTTGGCACATAAGCAATTATTCTGGAGTGCGGTACATATGTCCTGGAATATTTGAGATCTTTCACCATAGCGTAGGCTTTGTTTTCCAGTATATTGTATCTTAATTTGGCGTCTCTGAGACTTTTACTGAAAAATGTAATCGACTGCTCGAAACCTTCATCATTCTTTTGGAGAAGTACTGTTGTGATAGTATGTTCTGATGCAAAAGAAAAGATCAGGAATTCCTTAGTATAATGAGGACTAGCTAATACTAGAGCTTCGCTTATAGCTTTCTTAACTTTCTCGAATGATGCTTTAGCTTCAGAATTCCGTTTGATTTCATTGTCTTTCTTCAGCATATCTGTGATTAATTTGACAATTTCAGAAAATTTAGGGATAAACCTTCTCAAAAAAATTATTTTACCTAAAAGAGACTAGATTTCTTTTTTATTTCTAGGAATGTTTATTGTGTCAATAGCCTCGATTCGCTTGGGATCAACCTTTTTTCCATCTTTCAAAACCATATGACCTAGAAGTACTCCTTCTTGCATAGAAAAATGAGACTTTTTAGGGTTTAGAGACAAACCAAATTTTGGACATTTCTCAAAAGTTTGTTTGAAATGAAACAGATGTTCTGCATCCAAATTTGAGAAGACTGTTATATCATCTAAGTAAATAATGACAAACTTATCTCTCTCACTGATGAAAGCTATATCCATTTCTCCTTGGAAGGTGGCCCCTACATTCATCAAACCAAATGACATTTTATCATACATGAAATTTCCCCACGGAGTAGTGAATGAAGTTTTTTCTTTATCATCTTCATGGACAAAAATTTGGTTATAACCTGAGAAGCCATTGATCATCGACATTCTGTTTTCTCCAACTAATTTTTCTAGGACATGATCCCTTTTTGGCAGTGGGTAGTTATCTTTCAGGGATGACCAACTTAAATTTATGAAATCCACAGAAAGCCTAATTTCTCCACTTTTCTTTCTGATGGGTACCAGATTTGCTACCCATTCAGAATACCTAAGTGGGACAATAATCTTTGCGTCAAGAATCTTCTTGAATTCTCTTTCTATTACAGGTAAGAGGATAGGGTTTATCTATCTCGGCTTTTGTCTAAAAGGTTTGATACCCTATTTCAAAGGAATCTTATGTTCAATCATAGAAGTATCATAAGTTTTTAAATCATCATAGGAACATGCAAATAGGTCTTTGTATTGTTTAATAAATTTGACATATTTGTTTTCCTCCTGAACTGGAAGGTATTTAGATAACTTGACTATCTTAGGTTCTTCTTTAGTTCCTATGTCACAGTCTTCAACCTCCTCGGGTTGAGTTCGTAGGGTAGATTTCAAGGGTATGTCATCTTTTTCAAACAACCTCTCTAAGGGTATTAGTGCTCTATGGATCTGATTGTTCTTAAGTACAAGCATTCAATGATTCGTGATGTTATCTTGGAACTTTTTAGGCTCTTCACCTTCTTTCATGATCCAAATAGGATCGTTCTGGTTCTCTTGATCTATATGAGTCTCAGAGAATTCATCAACCATTTCTAGAAATTTTTTAATCTGCTCGTCATCTTCAAAGATCTGCCAGTGTTTCACATTATTTGGGATTGAAGGTTTTTTCCTTATTTCTATATGATAATTTAGTTTTAGGATAGTAGGAGGCATAAAAGTCGCAACAACTTTGGCCAAGGAGTCTGCCTATTGATTTCCATTCTAGGAATGTTATGAATGTTAAATGACGAGAAGAAATTCTCAATCAGATCCCATGCACAATTTTTGTATGACCTTAGCCTTGGATGTTTTTCTTGATATTGCTGCATTATTTGTTTTACAATAATTTTTGCATCACCATAAACTATTAGATTTTCAATTTTTTGTTTCCTGACAGCCTCCAATCTGAAGACCAGAGCTTCGTACTCAAAGACATTATTAGTATAATCGATTTCCCACTATAACCTGTATGGAAAGGGAATGAAATATTCATATCCAAGTGCAACAAATAACACTCCTACCCCTGCCCCTTCGCAGGATGAAGCGCCATAAAAAAATATTTTCCATACTCCTCTGTTATTTACACTTTTCTGTGTTTTTTCTATTTTTTTGTTTTCCTCTTCTATACAGTCATCGAAATCAACGTCTAATGATAAAATACAATTTCCTAGATCCTGATTGGCAGCATAGACTGGATAGTTGTTTATGTTTTGAGGGTCACTTACAGTATATGCCAGTCTAGTCTCTTTGTATAGTCGAGTAAATTGTCCACCAAAAATTGGGATCGCATCGTATGTCATGTTCAGTTGAAGTGATCCACCAGGTTTTGCACCCCAAGACCTGGATAAAAGCATGCCATACTTGAAAGGGACATCAACAATGACTACATCCATAAGAATACTCTTTACAGGAATCTGTGCAATATTAACTACCATATCTTTGTTCATGCCCAGACACTTAACCTTTCTGGAATCAAAAGAATATAAGTCCTGATAAGGTCTAATGATTTCAAGGCCCAACTTTTCCATGATCACTTTAGGCATTAAGTTGTGAGAGGCCCCAAAATATAACATGAAATTATGAAGTAAATGATCATGCACAGTTAAGGTAATATAAAAAGGATCTACATAATCCTTAGCGTTTTCAATGTGCAGACCAAACATAATTATAGGCTTTTCATCTTGTAAATTTATTACATCTGCATAACATTTTGCATCAGAAAAATTAATCATTTTAGCAATTTGTTTTTTATAAATTGGATTCTTAGCGAACTCAACCAGAGGCATGGGGAATTTAATTTAATTTATTTCATTTTCTAAACTAAAACCTTTAGTTTCTTTTTCGCTTTCTCTAGTTGTAGCTTGTGCTCCATTATTATCTGTTTTCTTGGTTTGTGTTATTGGAGTTACTTCACACACACCTAGGATTTATTTTTCCTAAGTTTATTCCTTGTTTATTATTCATAATTAGTCATTATCCAGTCTTCTATATTTTAGGGGAGAATATTCCACCTGGATAATATTCTCTTTCAGTTGACACTTCAGTTTGACTAGCTGAGTTGAGTTTAGATGTTGCATTGGGATCATCACCATGCAACATTGGGATCATCACCATGAAACATTGGGATAATCACCATCATAATTCGACCTTGCCTTGGTATCATCACCATAGTGGTGCATTATCCTTGATTCCCTGAGTTAACTCCTCACTACTCTATGTTCAGTCAGTTAACTGAAGACTAGTTGACTAGTTAACTCAACTAGGTGGCGGTTCACTCCCATAACTGTCTAAGATACTAGAATACGTGGCACTTCACTCCTGTAATTGTTGGTGTGTGTAAATATCAATCTATACCACCACTATGGTGCATTGGTTCAGTTCAATTCAAACTCATTGAGATATACAAAGTATATCATGTGTAAAGTATTCATTATTCATAACGGTTAATGAGAATTCTTCCATTCTTTCTCTCCTTCTTATTCTTTCTCCAATTCCGTTTGCAAATGTGTGTATTATTGTTTATATAGATGTAATTTGTGCAGGTTCAACACATTTACATGGTATCAGAGCCAATGAACTGCGAAGAAAAAGATACACCAAAATTGTTTGCAGGTACAAAAGATTGAAGACAGCGGAAAGATGGAATTCCAAAAATAATTCATCCGTACACCTTACAACTATTTTGCATGGAAGGAGAAAATAGCCATACATCTCCAATCCATAGGGTTGTATAGGTTAACCATGAATACATATACAGAGTTGACATCAGCCATAGAAAAATCCAAGTACTTAAATCGCATGAATGAGGCACTCGAAACAATTTGCAGTATTATTTCTCCTTATCTCATTTTTCACATATCTTCCTGTAAGACTCGCATGGAAAGGTCCTCCCATTCTGATGGGGGATAACTCTTCTGTTGAAGTCACTGGCAAAGGAAGGATTGAACTCACCAATGGAAGTTTCAAGAATGTGCTGCATGAAGATGGGTCTATAGGACCAAGAACGTAGCGGATGGACAGATTAGAAGATACAAAGCTAGGCTTGTCACCAAAGGCTTTCAGTAGGTTCATGGTATTGACTATGATGAGACCTTCACTCCAGTAGTGAATATGGATTCCATTTGATTGGCCCTTTCCATTGTGGAAACCAAGGGATGGGAATTCCATCAGATGGACGTGAAGAATGCATTTCTTCATGGTGATCTCTCTAAGGATATCTACATGGAGAAGCCCTATGGATTTATGCAGGACTCATATTTGGTTTGTCGACTGAAGAAGTCACTTTATGGCCTCAAGTAGGCTTCGAGGACATGGTATGCCAAGATGGACTCCTATCTGTTGTCACAAAACTTTGTACATTGTAAATCAGACCCAAATGTATACATGCTCATGATGGTTGATTCACTTCTACTTCTACTTTTAGTTAAGTGATTGTTGTAGTCAAGAGGATTCTACATGACAGGTTTTTGATGATGGACATGGGTCTACTACAATTTTTCCTTGGACTCGATATCAGTCAGGATGCATCAGGCATCAAACTGTCTCAGGCCAAGTATGCACGAGATCTCCTTGAGAGATTTCACATGACAGATTGCAAGTCTGCTCCGACTCCTTTCCTATTAGGAGTCAAACTTGAGGATGGAGGGGAGACTCCACTAGTTGATAGCACACTATACAGACAGCTAGTGGGGATATTGTTTTATCTCACACACTCTAGACTAGACCTCTCATATGCAGTTGGCGCAGTTTCCAGGTTCATGCAAGAGTCACATGAGCTACATTGGAAAGATGCAAATTGTATCCTTCGATATGTATAGGGCACCATCACCTTTGGGATTCATTATGCAATAGACTCTACATTAGATCTCATTGGGTTTACTTATTTCAACTGGGTTGGAGCTAACATTGATTGCAAGTACACATCTGGTTACTCACTCAGTCTTGGTTCCGGGCCTATCTGTTGGTCGAGCAAGAAGCAAGATGCCATTGCTCTATCATCAGCCGAGGAAAATTACAGAGGGGTAGTTAACATAACCATTCAGGCTATGTGGCTACAACATTTCTCACTGAGTTGGGCATTCAGTTTCATCTACCGATCGTCATCTCGTGTGACAACTAGAGCACTCTGAAGTTCTGTAGAGATCCAGTTCAGAGGCAGTGGATGAAGCACATCGAGATCCACATGCACTACATCCGGGACTTATTACATGAGGGGATCATCGATTTATAGTTCTATCCTTTAGCAGAACAAATGACAAACATTTTCACCAAGACCTTCACTGAGCAGAAATTCCATTCTCTGTGAGTTCGTCTTGGAGTGAAGGACACAGTTGCCTAGCAACTATAGTTCTTATTTTTACATACATTGTACCTTGAGGGGGTGGTTTTCCCATGAGGTTTTCCCTCTTTCCTCACTTTATTTTCAATGTATCTTTTGTACTTGGATACCTAACATGGCCTCGTTGTCGGGACCCAATCTTTATTTTCACCATAGTGATGTTTAGGGGGGGTGTTGGAGTTACTTCACACAAACCTAGGATTTATTTTTGCTAAGGTTATTCCTTGTTTATTATTCATAATTAGTCATTATCTAGTCTCCTATATTTTAGGGGAGAATATTCCACCTGGAGAATATTCTCTTTCAGTTGACACTTCATTTTGACTAGTTGAGTTGAGTTTAGATGTTGCATTGAGATCATCACCATGAAACATTAGTGTCATCACCATCCTAATTTGACCTTGCCTTGGTATCATCACCAGTGTGGTGCATTAGACTTGATTCCCTGAGTTAATTCCTCACTACTCTATGTTCAGACAGTTAACTAAAGACTAGTTGACTAGTTAACTCAACTAGGTGGCAGTTCACTCCCATAACTGCCTGAGTGTAACAACCCTAGTTGAACATATGTTGAGGGATTATTAAGTAAAAATTAATTAGGTGAGTAATTGTCTTAACATGGTTTTAACTAAACAATGATTGGCATAATAATATTAATTAAATATTTATTAGTTAATTAATTGTTATGATTTTAATTAATTACCTATCACATTGACTGAACAGGGTAATAAATTTAATAGGGTTAATAAATTATATTGTTTAAATTAAAGATTACATATACAGAGGGGATAAGGGGCATTAATAAATGGATAAGGAACATGAATAATTCGATAAGGGGCATTAACTATGTGGATAAGGTAATGAATGCAGAGATAAGGAAATAAATGAGGAGAGAGGGCGGTGAAGGAAGAATATGAGGGTAGGAGGTTTACGAGGAGGGATTTATCATTCTACGGGAGTTTTGGGGAGGGCTCTCTTGGATTTGCATAGGAGTTGAGTTCTATAGTCGGGAAGGAGTAGTACAGGGGGCACTAGTTTTCTGGAGGTTTTGGGCATGGCGGCCAGGATATCCATATGGTATCCTGGAGCTAGGAAGCTGTCCTAGTTGGCAGGGTGGAAACTCAGTTTTGGGCAGTGTTTGACACAGTTTAGCAACGAAAAACCATATCGACGGGGGAATTAGCATCAGTGAGAGGTAATTTAATTATTCTGTTGAGTAATTCTTATGCTATGGATAAAATTTTAATTTTTTTTTTGTCGAATATCATATGCTCATATGTTGGTGATTGAATTATTTTAGTATAAGAAAGAATTATATGCTAAATTAGAAATAAATTTTGTTATCTTTTTTTTTACGGCTACTACACATGGTATCAGAGATTTTTGTTTGAAATCTGGGCCTAAGGGCCAAAGCTCCAAGCTCTAGCTCCAGTCCCACCTAACTTGCAAACCAAACACACTATTATTTTGATTATATATAAACAAATCTAAATATATATAAACAATACGAATTGAAAATGAAAAGGTATAATGATATACAAATGGAAAATGTTATTTTTTTTTTCTCTAGTGTATGCTTATTGTTATGCATCCACACCTTGAGTATGTGCTTTTTTTTTACACCCAAGTCCATGCAAAACTGCTAAACTGTTGCCTCGTCACGTTTCTAGATCCTCCAGCCGAGCTTCTCTGCAAAACTACACATTTTTCCCTTATGCTTCTGCTGATTGTTTTCTTGAGTGGGTCTAAAGCCGAAAGACATTATCATCTGAGGAGAAGGCCTGAAATAGTATAATCTATAATTTCTTTTTGTTTGACAAAAGAAAATGCAGCAAATCAATAATTAATCGTGCAGCAAATCCATTGTGGATATGTTCTTGCTCGTATTCAAAGAGTGAAGGAAAAATAAAATAAAAAAAATAATGAATAAATTATCACTTCAAACCCTTTCCTCCTCATCTATAACCTCCTTATGCATTCACACTTATACCCACAAGTAAAGTTGCAATACACAATGCATACATATATCTTCTCAACCCCAGTAATGAACACTTTGGTATATATATCTTGTTTGTATGTATGTGCATGAATCCCTGAAACTGGATCATACCCAGTGAGTGAGCATAAAGTTGGGAAGGGGTGGACATGGCCCAAGCCACGAGTTAACTCATATTTGATAGGTTAAACAAAACCAAATAAGTCACCAAAGCCTAGCGTAAGCACAAAACCTCTTCATTCCATAATTTATACATAAATCTCCTAAAAAAAAAAATTAATTAAACAATCTTAAGCAATCTTAATACTCAGACCGAGGTTCAAACCCCCCTAAAGACATGTTGCAGCTTTAATGTAGCCAAAACGAACCGGGTGAAAGTGTTGGTGACAAAAATCCCCAAAATCTTGAGGCTACCTCTCTAATTCAACACTTCCTGGCGACCTTAAACAGTACAGATTTGAAACAAAAAAATAAAAAAATCCCTAAAAAAAAAACCTTGAGCTTACTTCTCCAATTCAACGCTTTCAATCGTTCCAGAGTGGGAGAAGAAATCTCAGACCTATTGTTCTGTTGCATATGGAGATAAATTCATCACTTGCATAGTGTAACTTTGCATGATCTCAGTGAGACGCATTGCTTCCCTTAAAATTATGTTTCTCACCCTTATGAAAACCCTAAACGCTTGCAAGAGCAACATATTTTCTCCCACCAGAATAGATACTTGTGTATTTCTTTATTTTTGCTTGTTCATGTAAACAAAAACATCTAAAGATTATTTGTTTTCCTCCTGAGCTTCAGGACTTAGTTTGTCAACTAGGAGCTCCGAGATAAAAATTATTGGCAATAGTCCATTTACACCTTCTCCATTGCAATCCAAAAGATGTTGTGGTGGAGAAAACCATAGTGCTCTCAAATGCTTTCCAGGAAAACTTAATTCTCCACGAGTAATGTAGCCAAAATCAACGGAAAAAATGTGCAAGTGCACTGATTCCACAATTTTCCACATTAAATGTGCGGAAGGAAAAATGATCATAGAAAACTTGACCCCCATCACATGTCCGAACAAAATCCAGAATAGAACTAACTGTTAGATTCTTGCTAAGATATGTTTTCTCCATTGATGCAAATGCATTCCTGAAAAATGTTTCTGAAATCGAAAAATCCACATGCGCAGTCTGCAGAGGAGCAACGTCCATCCTTGACCGCCACGAGTTTGAAACCCCACACAAGTGCCTTCTTCCTCTCGAGTTAGAGTTAGAATTGAACGTTAAAGCTGTAATATTCTTTCTTTTGCATGAGAACAACGATGCAGAAGAAGAGGAAGATAACTTGATGAATGATCTCGACAATCATTGTTCATAGGGTTGCCAAAGCAATGCAAATGGAGTCCTTCCACAGGCCTTGCAAATTCTACCTATATCCATGGAAACCCACCATAGTTCCATTATGTGCATACATATGGACCAATGCGAAGATGCACAAGCAGTCCAGCCTGCTACACTATTTTCACGAACTTTACCAAATCAAACCAAGCCATGCAACATACAGCCCAATGCAATTGCCAAGTTCCATAGTCATCCATAATTGTTGTGATGAGGTGAGTGGAGTATGGATGTCACCCAAGTTGCAGGTAGTATGGAGGAGAGGGTTAACCATGGCATCCATGCTCCCTCATGCCTCCTCGCACAGCCACAGCAAATGAGGGAGAAGTAGAAGAGTCTAGGGTTTAAAAGAGATGGTCATTTTTTTAATTCCAAATAAGGAGAGTGAAGGGCACGTGGGCCGCATGCAAGCCCCACGTTGTCGACTTGAGAGTCTTGGGACAAGTGGGCGGCATGCAATCCCCACATTGCCAATACAAAGTCTTTTTTTTTTTAATTGTCTTAATTTTAATTTTAGTTGTAAATATTGTATATTTTATTTATTTATTAAATTTTGTTTTATAAATATATATATATATATATATATATATTAATTTGATTTAAAAGTTGAAATATATATAATATTTTAAACCACGATATAATAATGTTAATTTTTTTTTTTTTTGAAAACTTCTCTCAAGTCTAATTAAATATTATTTTAGAAATATTATATATATATATATATATATATATATATATATCATTTGATAAATTAAAAAAAAGATCAAATCAAAGATTCAATTAAAATATAATTATGAAGTTTAATAGGAGTTTAATTAGTAAAGTTTAATTAAGAGTTAATTAAATGTTAGAGGGTCCATGGGTTTTGAACCCAGACCACCCTGTGAAGTGCCTTGACGGAAACACTATGCCAGCAGCAGCCCTCATAAGTCTTTACAAAATAAGTTCTTATACTTATTTAGATTAATGGCAACATTACTTAGGGATTAGAGAATTATTATTATTAGGAAGATACTATATGAAGATTAAGACTAGCTGGATTATTACCTGACCTATTGATCTAGAGCTAGCTAACCAAGTTGAATCATAATTGGTGAATGCACTTGGGAAATCAAGGTAAAGGCTTATTTGGCACTGTTGATCTCTGTATCCCAAGTATAAACTCCGATTGTCCAAGCTCAAAGATTCAATTAAAGTGTAATTATTAAGTTTAATAAAGTTTAATTAGTAAGTTTAATTAAAGTTAATTAAATGTTAGAGGGTCCATGGGTTTTGAACCCAAGACCACCCACCAAGCGAAGTGCCTTGACAAGAGCACTAATGCCAACGCGCCCTCATAAGTCTTTACAAATAAGTTCTTATACTTATTTAGATTAATGGTAACATTATAGGGATTAGAGAGGTATTATTATTAGGAAGATATAGCATGAAGGTTAAGACTAACTGGCTTATTACCTGACCTATTGATCTAGAGCTAGCTAACCTAGTTGAATCATAATTAGTGAATGCACCGGAAATCAAGGTAAAGGCTTATTTGGCACCGCTGATCTTTGTATCCCAAGTATAAACTCCGATTGTCCAAGCGTCAGGCTCACAAGACCATACACACAATTCGTCGAGTTGAGCGCCAAGTCCCTCCACTCCATTCCACCAGTCAATGTCAACGCTAAATCTCAATGCAACAATCGACAACGCTAACACTATGCGCCAAGGAAAAGCTCCCTAGTCAAGCATCGGAGGATATTTAGTTGTAAGCGAAAAGTTAAAAGGACTTAGACTAGGACAAGTGGGAAGGAGGCGCATATGCACTAGGAGAGTAAGCATAGAAATTGGAGATTATGGCACAAGGCTAGCATAACTACAGGGAAAGGGAACCAATAGTTTTTTTTTTTCATAGGGGCGAAGAAATCAAGCTTAGACGCTTAATCCTAACCCTAACCTAGCCAATCCCCTAAAGGAGTAATGTATGTTTACAGACAAGTAAAGAAAACTTACGCCTAACCCTGTTTCTAGTTTGAGTAGCACCAATTTGAAACATCCT
>SNQJ01S0146699.1:5752-21920 GCA_010110895.2 Picea sitchensis | reverse complement strand
CTATGTATGTGATCAAGGAATCATACAATAAAACACAACAAGTTTTATAGGAAAGAATCATATTACTGTATCATATTAAATGTGAAAGAGAGATTACAACCATGGCCTTGATGTCGTAAGGTCCCTTCCAACTGTCCTTCGTTACCCACACACTTCTTGCTCCAAGGATTCTGAGACCATAGATATGATAGCTACTCTCAATCTATCTTGACAAAGCAAATATCGAAGCCACTCTAACCAAGCCAAAGCTAACAAGCTCAAGAATCAACAAAGCTAACCCAAGGTCACAAAAGCTCAAGCTAACTTTCTCCATGAGAAATCCTCTCCTTTTATAAGTTGAAGAGGATAAGGTGAGGAGGTTAGCATGATCCCACTAAATCATGAAAGCGAGTAAGATCCAAACCATTCAGATGCCACCTCACCATAGAAGCTTCGCCTTCAAGAAGATTCGAGAAAACACTCATTTTTCCCACGTGCTAGAATTCTCGCACCCTAGCTATAGAGAAACCTGTGAACACCTCGCACCCTGGCTATAGTGCAACCTGCGAGAATGGGTCATTCTCGCACCCTGCCTATATAACAACCTGTGAACTTCCCTTTTTATAAGGTTTTTACATAGGAAAAAGAAATTTCTTTTCTCAGGAGAAGTTCTTCTCCCTTCTCTCTTTAGGAACTTAGGCCACTGACCCCTTCTGAAGGCAATAGATAGGTTTACATCATTAATGATCATAGGGATGACGAAAATAATGTGTAATAGGGGGCCAAGCAATCCCCTACAATTGAAAGAACAACACTTCATCAAGGCCCCTTTCCTAGGGTTCACCTTGCTCTAAGTGCCCTTTCAATAGAGACCTGTTTTCCTACTAAAAGATCGATGTTGGCTTTCTTTTGTGCCTTAGAAATGACGGTTTTTTCTGCCTCTCCCACTTTTCTCTGCTGGGATCGGGTCCAAGGCTAATCCTCCTGATTGTTCTTTGTTCAGGGATCTTAAGAAGTAATGCCTTGATGAGGTATCAGACGAGGATGTAGTGGAATCCTCTGAGACCGGGGCAGAAGGCGTAGCGAGGGGTTCCAAGGGTAGAAAGGAAGCAGAGGAGGTCGGATAAGGAGCGGGGTAGGGAGGGAGCGAGGAGGGAGGCGAAAAGGAGGGGAGAACAGTAACCAGGGGAGGGAGTGGGGGGAGGGAAGGAGAGATCATCCACTAAGGGCATTTTATAGACAAATTATTTATTAAAACAATAATAGAAGGGGCAGGGTTAGAGGAGGTACCCGCATCTGGGAAAGAAGTGGATTCTGCCAATATTGAACTTCGTTGATTCGGTCGTAAAGGAGCCAATTCTGAGCAATGATGGCCAAAATCTACAAACATTTCTTCTGTAGGGTTATCGGTTTTGGCATCCCTAGTCCTTTTGTGAATCGAGAATGGATTCCGATGAAACAAAATCCTTCTGAGAATCTTTGTACCTTCCATACACTGTTCCTCGGGTCCTTAAAGGGAGATTACAATTCTTGATGAGATGTCCATACTGATGATACCTTCGGCACCTGAAGGGTATGTTCTCATAGTCCAATTTTTGAACATAGTTGTATCCTCCCCAAATGAGATCCATCTCCTCACCGAGTCCTTCCCTGATGTTCATATTTACCAGAATTCTTACTACCTTCCTTTGTTTTGTTTCTTCAAAGGTCATGTCCATGCCCAAGAAGTCTCCTAAAAAATTCCTATTTTTTTTTAAATAATCGAAGGACTAGAGATGAAAAGGTAGTGTTGGTAGTCTTACACAAACTGGAATTTTATCAAGATGTTTTGTGCTTGCGTCAAATAACAGAATCCATGGTTTGAGAAGAAGTGGAGAGTTGTTGATTCTCCAAGCTTTACTTAGCACTCATTTGGAATTCTCACTATTATGGAAAGTGAAAGCATACCAATTTTTGTTTAATTCCACCAGCTCCGGTAGATATCCAAGCTCATCCTTCCAAGTAGAAAGTATCCAATCTCAAATAGTTTTCACCGCAAAAATTTTTCCATTCACGCATTCAACAATTATTTGATTTTCCATATGGGAGACTTGATTGATCTCGACGTCTTCTCCGAGTGCCAAATTTCCAAACTTTCCTTTAGTTTTTAAGCTTTTCCTCTTCAACTTGGATCCTACTACTCTGGCTTGTGTAGCTCCTTCCAAGGTAGCTGCGTGCTTCTTTAAGGGATCTCCTTTGGAGTAGGTCTACTCGCATCCACTGTACTCATCCGGTTCAAGTTGAGAAGAAATGAAACCCTTATTTAAGGGAAAAGGGGGGGCGACAACAGGTCCTATCTCAGAAAAGACTAAGGGGTCCGCGTCATAGCTGGAGAGGGGACGATCAAGGGCAGGCTTCAAGGGAGAGTGAAAAATTCCTCCTTCAATAGAGTTTACCCATTGTAAGTTAGAAGCTTGTAGAAGACTGAACGGGGATAAAACGATTGCTGTAGAAATCGAAGGCCCCGACACCCAAGGTTCTGTAAAATCTCCAAATAGTAGGCCATCGAGGAGAGAGGGAAAAGAAGGGGAAACCGGTTCAACTTGAGAAGGAACAAAAAGGAAAAGAGGAGAGTCCCCAGTGCCCACCAGCTGTTCAAGTGGTCCTCCACCCACTAAAAATTCCGTTGCCACGACGTCCACCAAAGCTGTCTTCACTGCGCGAAAAGTCTGCGTGGTCACCGAGAGATCCTCCATTGTCGAGAAGGTGTTGGGAAAGGTCACCGGGAAAGGGGAGCGGGAGAAGGTCAGGATGGGAGCAGAAAAGGGAGAGGGTAAAAAATTAACCGCAGGCTTGAGGCAGAAATTGGTAAAACTACAACCTCGTGCGGAAAAAGTACTCCATAACCGCCGAATTTAAATTTTATTTTTATTAACTATATAAATTTAAAATTTAAATTATATAAAATTAACAACATATATCAAAAATGTAGTGAAGTGGTCAAATAGAAATGTTAGGTGGAAGTACACCTATACGAGTTTATGTATGTTGCTCTCTTATTGAATAATGAAGTGGAATATCAACAATCAAGTTATTTGGAGAAATGACCGCTAAGGTATTTGCACTATTGCAAAGCATTTGGACAGATTCTATGTTTCAGAGAAGTTTCTATCGGAGATTGGGGTTCACTGCTTGTGGGTGGAATATCCCTACGTTTCTGATCACACTCCCATTATTTTGCAGTTAGAAAGTGGGGCGGTTCACATACCATACCCGTTTAAATTAAACCCTCTATGGTTGAGTGATTCAGTTTATATCTCCTTGGTTCACGAGATTTGGTTGGATCCTAAGTATCTTCGTGAAGATAGTAAGCAACTTAGAATTTTCTGGAAACTAAAAGATCTAAAAGTGGAAACTAAGCATTGGATAGCGGAAAAGAACAAAGCGACTATTCAGAAACTGAAACAATTGGAATTGGATATTAATGATATTCTTTTGCTTCGAGCCAGAGGAGATTTATTAATAGAAGATGAAAAGTTGTTAATTGATATGGAACAAGAACAAAATAATTTTTTAAAGGCAAAAGAAGAAGCTGGAGGCAACGCAATAGAGAGGTTTGGTTAAAGGGAGGTGATCAGAATACAATTTTTTTCCACCAATTTGCAAATTATAGAAGGAACATGAAACATATTTGGGAAATCAACGACTCATCTGGAGGATTACATACTGGTCAGGAAAACTTAAAAGCGGAGGCAGTTAGACATTTTAGCAACTTCTTCAAAGGGAAAAACCAGAATGCCTCTCCGGATCAATGCAGACTCACAGGACTATATTCTCATATGGTCAATGACATAGAATATTTGGATCTTTTTCGGCCTGTTAGCATAAATGAATTAAAAGAAGTCCTATTTTCCTTTAAAAAGGACAAGAGTCCAGGTCCAGAGGGATGGACCGTGGATTTATTCACTGTTTTCTTTGATTTGGTGAGTAAGGATATTCTAGAAATGGTGGAGGAAACAAGAAATCTGGGCAAAATCATCATGGGGATAAACTCCACTTTTATAGCATTGATACCAAAGTGAAATAAATTGACATCTTTTAATGATTACAGACCCATATCAGTTTGCAATGTTATATACAAAGTTGTATAAAAAATTATTGCAAATCACATTAAGCCCATTCTTTCAAGACATATCTCAAAAGAACAACTTGGTTTCCTAAAGGCCCGTCAGATACAAGACGCCATTGGCACAGCTGTTGAGTGCCTCCACAGTATCAAAAAGAAGAATATTAAATCTATTATCCTGAAACTTGACTTACAAAAGGCCTATGGCTGCATCGACTGGGATACATTACGGTTGATACTATTGTAGATAGGTTTTGGTGTTCCTTTCACCAATTGGATAATGAGTTGTATCTCCTCCTCTTCTTTTGCAATCCTTGTAAATGGGGAAGTGACTGATTTCTTCAAGAGTGGCCATGGTTTACGACAAGTTTTCCCTCTGCCGCCACTCTTATTCATATTGGTCATTGAAGGTCTGAGTTTGATTCTAAAAGATAAATTGTCTTCCAGGAAGCTCATAGGTATCAAAGTCTCAAAGTTGATAAAGATCATACACATTTTATTTGTTGATGATATTTTACTAATGTCAAACGCTTCTATAAATGAATGGCAAGAGATTGAGGATACTATAAAGTTTTTCTACAAGGCATCGGGTTTGAAAGTCAATATAGGTAAGTCCACAGTGCTTCACGTAGGTTTATCAGAAGTGGATTTAGCTCCCTTTAAAAATTGCCTCCCTTATAGTTTTGTTCCTCTCTCGACGGGATTCAAATACCTTAGCGTTTATTTGTCCATGGGCCCTCTCAACAAATCTGATTGGAACTGGCTTCTTTCTAAGCTGGAAAAGAAAATCGATCTCTGGTGTAATCGTTGGTTGTCTCTTGATGGACGGTTCACACTAGTAAAGGCTACTCTGGAAAACATTCCAGTCTACTTGCTATCATTCCTTGCTCTATTCTTAATAAGATCAAAAACCTTATGTACAATTTCCTTTGGCGGGGAAATAAGGATCTTCCACACTTACATATATGCTGTTGGATGTCACTGGCCTTACCAAAGAGTCATGGTGGATGGGGATTCCATAATATTTTTCTCTTCAGCAAGTCATTATCAACAAACACGTTATGGAGACTTCTTATGGGTAAGGGTATCTAGCATGAAGTCATATTGGATAAATACTTAGCATCGACTACACTCATTAGATGGTATAGATCCAATTCTTTCAACCCGACTTATGTGTCAAGGATTTGGAGGGGCTTACTGAAATCCATCCACCTGATTACACATTGGCTCTGTTGGCATCCTGGATCTGGTCAACAAGTGTTGATAGGTATTGATAAAATAATGGGGTTGGAAGACTCTTCTTTTCTCCCACCTGAGTTGATTTCTGTTTTAAAACAAAAAATTATCAGGATGCTATCACAGGCTTGGAATAGTGAGGAAAGACCCAGTCTCTCTGCCACTTGGTAGAGTTAGGTTGACTTGGACCTATCAGACCCGTTGTCGTTTGAATGGGGTCACTACATTAATGCACTCAAAAATTTTGGTATTTCCATTGGTGATGAAATCGACATGTTAAGGTGGACTGGTGGAGACCATTCTGAAAATCTGTCTTCCAAAAATGTATACTTGGCCTATATTTCAACTCAGGGTATTAACAAAATTACAGGATGAAGGCGTGGTCTTTGGAAATGGTCAATTCAATTAAAGATAAAACTCTTCACGTGGTTGACATTAGAGGGGAGGATACACACATGGGATGTGCTGCAAAGGAAAGGTTGGATCGGCCCGGGTCGATGCACTCTCTTCCGATGCGCTTCCAAGGACATTGACCACTTATTCAACTTCTGCCATTTCAATATCTCCGTCTGGCAAAGATTAAAATCTCTACTCCACCTCAATTTTCTTTGGAAAGGCGAGACAATTATCGAAGGTTAACAATTTTGGACAAAAGAAAAAGAAAATATTCCCTATCTACCGACCCTTGCTTGCAGGTATATATGGCTGGAAAGAAACATAACAATATTTGAAAACAATGTTCCTTCAGTTAGCCGGGTGACTGTCAGAATTATGAGTACATTGCAATTTAAGACGAGCAAACAATATCCACAAAGATCTTGCTTGAGTGAGTTTACACATCAGGAAGGCTATTCGATAGCCTGTTTTGACAGGGTGGCCAATGCAGATGGGCATCATTGTGGAGCTGGAGGTTGTATTAAAATACAGGATTCCAGGGTTTTTAGATGGACTTTGAATTGTGGTTGTGGGACAAACACAAAAGTTGAACTAATGGGTGTTTGGGCAACCTTGAAGCTTGTAAATCATCTTGATCTTAATAGATTACAAATTCTGGGAGACTCAAAGGTGGTAATCGATTGGCTCAACAAAAATGGAAAGCTACAGGTTTGCGCCATCGAGGGTTGGAAGGCTAAAATAGAGGGGCTTCGAAATCTGTTCCAAGATCTAATTTTTCATCATATTTACAGGTCACACAACACAGTGGCAGACCTTCTATCCAAAAAATCCTTCATAGAACCTGGAGGAAGGATCACGTACTACAACGTGGTAAATGACATTGAGGGTCAAAGATATTACATTTCCCTCTCTCAGTGTGATTAGACATTAAAAGTCATAAGAAATTTCACAGTTTCTTTTTTCCAGTTTTATGTTTTTTTTTACATATAGCGAAGGTATAAGTTTTTAGCTTCCAGGTTTTTTTACTTCAGAGATAATGGTATATGATTTTATTTTTTGAGTTACACTCAATGCCTTTTATAAAATGTAATGGGATCTTCCTATTTTGAAAACATTTATATTATACTAATACAATGGAGAAATTTTCTTTTTTGGAAAAAAGTTATTTGCGAACATATTGTTTTTTTAATAGAATGTAATGAGATCTTCCTATTTTGAAAACATTTATATTATACTAGTACAATGGAGAAATTTTCTTTTTTTTGGAAAAAAGTTATTTGCGAACATATTATACTTTTTATTTCAATTAGTTTTAGTGTTTTTTTTTTAAATAAAAGTTTCAATACTTTTTATTTGAAGTAGTGGTTAAGGTATACATAATATTTTACGGTTTCTTAATAGAAAAGTACCCCAAAGAAATATAGCTGCAGAGGAAAATGAAGACATGAATACTTTTTGGTCACCGGATTACTACCTTATTAAGTGATTTTATAAATTCAAAATATATTTTAGACTTCACTATAAAGTTATAAAGTTAAAGGATTCATTAGTTCAAGGTACATACATGGCAGAAAATCTTAGCTTTTTAATGTTATGCTATGCTCAAGGCATAAAGAATCTTCTTTTAGACACTTTCCCTCAGTGTAAGTATGACCTACATCTTTTGTAGAGGAATTTTGAAATATATACTACCAATGGTAAATAAATAAAAAATAAATAAGTACTCAAATACAATCTTAAGAGGAGGCAATCTTGTTATTTGTGAGCAGACATACATGTTGGAAAACATAAAACATGGGCATTGGGTCCCTAGATGGAACCAATTTTAAAAGAAAAATACAAAACAACTTTACTTTGTAATCACTAACTTCGAGATATTTATCGATTGGAAGAGATATAATGAATCATTAAAGAGATTTACCCTATTAGTGTAATGGATGCAAGTCACTACACCTTGAAACTTGAAATTCAAGGGATGAGGAGTTTTACAGTTTGCCATTAGAATGAGGAGGAAGTTTATGGATTGAGAGTAAATTGTTTTTTTCTTATTTTTTATATAATAATAATAATAATAATAATCATCTATTTTTAAGGTCATGATTAAATTAGACATTAAATTGGTGTATGAGATCCCTTTGTTTGTGGGATAAGGGATCCTCTTCACCCAATTGTTTGACTGTTAAAGTTTATGGAGATATACATACCCATATTAGATTGAGTTAAGAAAACTAGTATTATTTTTTTTATTTTTTTATTTTATTAAATTAAGAGTGTTTGATTAGTTAAGAGTTTGTTTGTTTTTAATTTATAGAAACAAGGTGATTGTTTAAGATTTAGATGTATTTCGTGAAAGTGGAAGTTTTCCCCCTTACAAATCATCAATAAGTTATTTTAGGTGGTGTGGTTTTCCTTGAATAATGATGATGAGTCAACTTGCATTTGCAGATCACTGTTAGTAATGGTTGTCCTCACTACTAATTGGCCATTGATTTATGATTACTCGATATAAAAACCTACCTTCAACAACCATAATCATACTAGAAAAACAAAACACCATTGTAAAATTAAAATGAAAACCAAAGTAATGTTGTTTCTTTTCTTTATGTTTGTTAAGAGCCCATTGTTTTAGAAACAATTGTTTTTTCTTTAAAACTATAGTTCTTGATTTGTCAAAATGAAAAGCTAAAGATAAAATTTACATAAATAAATAGATGTCCATAAACCCCGAGTCCTAACTTATTACTAGAGTTAGTGTCAACCTTGCTATTGTTAGGTTAATTGCATAATAATATAACAATAGCATTTCGCTAACGTAGGCTTCTGGGGATTTCTCAATTATGGGAGATTAACCCAAAAATTTTAAATTTTGATAGTGGGTGTGTTACACCTTTTTTTATGCTTTGTAGAGATCCTGGAAAACGTTTTTTCCAATTCTTTCCATTCCTTCAAAGGTATGCTCCTTTTTTCTGTTATGGTCTTTTAGTTGCCAAACTGAATTTGAGCATTTCCTACCCTTTGCATAAGCTTGGAAAAACTTTGTGTTCTCATATCCACTCTTCATCCATATGGTTTTGCTTTTTAATCTCCAGGTTTCTTCTTTTTCCTTTAAGCGTCTGTTTCTCCTTTCTTCCAATTTAAGCAAATTTAATTTGGCATTTGTCGAGTCATAACCTCCACCTTCTTCTTCTGAGATAAGTTTTAACTGAAATTCCATCTCTTTTAGTTCCAAGTCCTCCTTTAGGAGTTTATAATGAGCCTAAATCTTTGTTTTCTCTTTGATTATGTGAATATTATTGACAAAGTGTAAACCTGCCGCCCCGTTGTTCTTTGGGTTATAAACTCGCCAATTCTCCTTAAACAACTTTAAAAAAGTGTCATCATCGAGCCAAGTTCTGTTGAATTTGAATGGACTGGGTGGGTTATTTATCCCAGTTCTTAATTCAAGGAAAATCAGGTAATGATATGAGATTCCCCCATGTCCTATCCATTGTTTCAATAGAGAGGATTTTTCAAGTAGTGTATCCTTTATCAGAAAACGGTCCAATATTTTAGCTATGTTGTCTTCTCCCACTCTGTTATTTCTCCAAGTAGGTTTGAATTTGACCGGTTTAATATCTAGAAAGTTGTGTTCCTCCAGCTTTTGTGTGAAGTAGCTAGAAAGGGGGTCCATTCTTGCATGAGTTCCCCAAAATTCTTTAAATCCCAAGGAGAAATTTAAGTCTCCTCCCAAGATTAAGAGTTTTTCTTTTAAGAAAGACTTGGAGAAGAAAATGTCCCAGTAGGGGCCTCTGTTATGACAGAGTCCATAGATGTTAACAATGTTGAGGGGTTCTTCAAGTTATTTCGAGGTAATTGTGATACCAAGGCCAGAGTCAAAACCCCAAGAGTTGACGACTTTTATAGTACGGGAGTTCCATCCAATAGCTAGTCCTCCTGATCTCCTAAGAGAATCCAGTGTAATAAAATTCCAATCTGGTAGTAGCGAGGAGAGTTTGTTGAAAACTTCAATCCCTTCCCCCAAGGTTTCTTGAAGGAGAAGGACATCCGGATGTTCTGTAAGGATCATCCTTTTTAGGGATGGTCTTTTGAGGGGGCCAACCAATCCCCTACAATTGAAAGAACAACACTTCATCAAGGCCCCTTTCCTAGGGTTCACCTTGCTCTAAGTGCCCTTTCAATAGAGACCTGTTTTCCTACTAAAAGATCGATGTTGGATTTCTTTTGTGCCTTAGAAATGAGGGTTTTTTCTGCCTGTCCCACTTTTCTCTGCTGGGATCGGGTCCAAGGCTAATCCTCCTGAGTGTTCTTTGTTCAGGGATCTTAAGAAGTAATGCCTTGATGAGGTATCAGACGAGGATGTAGTGGAATCCTCTGAGACCGGGGCAGAAGGCGTAGCGGGGGGTTCCAAGGGTAGAAAGGAAGCAGAGGAGGCCAGAGAAGGAGTGGGGTAGGGAGGGAGCGAGGAGGGAGGAGAAAAGGAGGGGAGAACAGTAACCAGGGGAGGGAATGGGGGGAGGGAAGGAGAGATCATCCACTAAGGGCCTTTTATAGACAAATTATTTATTAAAACAATAATAGAAGGGGCAGGGTTAGAGGAGGTACCCACATCTGGGAAAGAAGTGGATTCTGCCAATACTGAACTTCACTGATTCGGTCGTAAGGGAGCCAATTCTGAGCAATGATGGCCAAAATCTACAGACATTTCTTCTGTAGGGTTATCGGTTTTGGCATCCCTAGTCCCTTTGTGAATCGAGAACGGATTCTGATGAAACAAAAAGCTTCTGAGAATCTTTGTACCTTCCATACACTATTCCTCGAGTCCTTAAAGGGAGATTACAATTCTTGATGAGATGTCCATACTGATGATACCTTCGACACCTGAAGGGTATGTTCTCATAGTCCAATTTTTGAACATAGTTGTATCCTCTCTAGCTGAGATCCATATCCTCACCGAGTCCTTCCCTAATGTTCAGATTTACCAGAATTCTTGCTACCTTCCTTTGTTTTGTTTCTTCAAAGGTCATGTCCACGTCCAAGAAGTCTCCTAAAAAAATCCCATTTTTTTTGAAATAATCAAAGGACTAGAGATGGAAAGGTAGTGTTGGTAGTCTTACGCAAACCAGAATTTTATCAAGATGTTCTGTGCTTGCGTCAAATAACGGACTCCATGGTTTGAGAAGAAGTGGAGAGTTATTGATTCTCCAAGCTTTACTTAGCACCCATTTGGAATTCTCACTATTATGGAAAGTGAAAGCATACCAATTTGTATTTAATTCCACCAGCTCTGGTAGATATCCAAGCTCATCCTTCCAAGCAGAAAGTATCCAGTCTCGAATAGTTTTCACTGCAAAAATTCTGCCATTCACGCGTTCAACAATTATTTGATTTTCCATATGGGATACCTAATTGATCTCAACGTCTTCTTCGAGTGCCAAATTTCCAAACTTTCCTTCAGTTTTTAAGCTTTTCCTCTTTAGCCTGGATCCTACTACTCTGGCTTGTGTAGCTCCTTCCGATGTAGCTACGTGCTTCTTTAAGGGATCTCCTGTGGAGTAGGTCTACTCACATCCACTGTACTCATCCGGTTCAAGTTGAGAAGAAATGAAACCCTTATTGAAGGGAAAAGGGGGGGCGACAACAGGTCCTATCTCAGAAAAGACCGAGGGGTCTGCGTCATAGCTGGAGAGGGGACGATCAAGGGCAGGCTTCAAGGGAGAGTGAAAAATTCCTCCTTCAATAGAGTTTACCCATTGTAAGTTAGAATCTTGTAGAAGAATGAACAGGGATAAAACAATTGTTGTAGAAATCGAAGGCCCCGACACCCAACGTTCTGTAAAATCTCCAAATAGTAGGTTGTCGAGGAGAGAGGGAAAAGAAGGGGAAACTGGTTCAGCCTAAGAAGGAACAAAAAGGAAAAGAGGAGAGTCCCCAGTGCCCACCAACTGTTCAAGTGGTCCTCCACCCGCTAAACATTCTGTTTCCACAACGCCCACCAAAGCTATTTCACTGCGCCAAAAGTCCGCGCGGTCACTGAGAGATCCTCCATTGCCGAGAAGGTGTCGGGAAAGGCCATCGGGAAAGGGGAGCGAGAGAAGGTCAGGCTGGGAGCAGAAAAGGGAGAGGGTAAAAATTTAACCACAGGCTTGAGGTAGAAATTGGTAAAACTGCAACCTCGTGCGGAAAAAGCGCTCCATAACCGCCAAATTTAAAATTTATTTTTATTAACTATATAAATTTTAAATTTAAATTATATAAAATTAACAACATATAGCAAAAATGTAGTGAAGTGGTCAAATAGAAATGTTAGGTGGAAGTACACCTATACGAGTTTATGTATGTTTCTCTCTTATTGAATAATGAAGTGGAATATCAACAATCAAGTTATTTGGAGAAATGACCGCCAAGGTATTTTCACTATTGCAAAGCATTTGGACAGATTCTATGTTTCAGAGAAGTTTCTATCGAAGATTGGGGTTCACCGCTTGTGGGTGGAATATCCCTACGTTTCTGATCACACTCCCATTATTTTGCAGTTACAAAGTGGGGCGGTTCACATACCATACCCGTTTAAATTAAACCCTCTATGGTTGAGTGATTCAGTTTATATCTCCTTGGTTCACGAGATTTGGTTGGATCCTAAGTATCTCCGTGAAGATAGTAAGCAACGCAGAATTTTCTGGAAACTAAAAGATCTAAAAGTGGAAACTAAGCATTGGATAGCGGAAAAGAACAAAGTGGCTATTCAGAAACTGAAACAATTGGAATTGGATATTAATGATATTCTTTTTCTTCAGGCCAGAGGAGATTTATTAATAGAAGATGAAAAGTTGTTAATTGATATGGAACAAGAACAAAATAATTTTTTAAAGGCAAAAGAAGAAGCTGGAGGCAACGCAACAGAGAGGTTTGGTTAAAGGGAGGTGATCAGAATACAATTTTTTTCCACCAATTTGCAAATTATAGAAGGAACATGAAACATATTTGGGAAATCAACGACTCATCTGGAGGATTACATACTGGCCAGGAAAACTTAAAAGCGGAGACAGTTAGACATTTTAGCAACTTCTTCAAAGGGAAAAACCAGAATGTCTCTCCGGATCAGTGTAGACTCGCAGGACTATATTCTCATATGGTCAATGACATAGAATATTTGGATCTTTTTCGGCCTGTTAGCATAAATGAATTAAAAGAAGTCCTATTTTCCTTTAAAAAGGACAAGAGTCCAGGTCCAGACGGATGGACCGTGGATTTATTCACTGTTTTCTTTGATTTGGTGAGTAAGGATCTTCTAGAAATGGTGGAGGAAACAAGAAATCTGGGTAAAATCATCATGGGGATAAACTCCACTTTTATAGCATTGATACCAAAGTGAAATAAACTGACATCTTTTAATGATTACAGACCCATATCAGTTTGCAATGTTATATACAAAGTTGTATAAAAAATTATTGCAAATCACATTAAGCCCATTCTTTCAAGACATATCTCAAAAGAACAACTTGGTTTTCTAAAGGCCCGTCAGATACAAGACGCCATTGGCACAGCTGTTGAGTGCCTCCACAGTATCAAAAAGAAGAATATTAAATCTATTATCCCGAAACTTGACTTACAAAAGGCCTATGGCTGCATCGACTGGGATACATTATGGTTGATACTATTGTAGATAGGTTTTGGTGTTCCTTTCACCAATTGGATAATGAGTTGTATCTCCTCCTCTTCTTTTGAAATCCTTGTAAATGGGGAAGTGACTGATTTCTTCAGGAGCGGCCATGGTTTACGACAAGGTTGCCCTCTGTCGCCACTCTTATTCATATTGGTCATTGAAGGTTTGAGTTTGATTCTAAAAGATAAATTGTCTTCCAGGAAGCTCATAGGTATCAAAGTCTCAAAGTTGATAAAGATCATACACATTTTATTTGTTGATGATATTTTACTAATGTCAAACGCTTTTATAAATGAATGGCAAGAGATTGAGGACACTATAAAGTTTTTCTACAAGGCATCAGGTTTGAAAGTCAATATAGGTAAGTCCACAGTGCTTCATGTAGGTTTATCAGAAGTGGATTTAGCTCCCTTTAAAAACTACCTCCCTTATAGTTTTGTTCCTCTCTCGACGGGATTCAGATACCTTAGCGTTTATTTGTCCATGGGCCCTCTCAACAAATCTGATTGGAACTGGCTTCTTTCTAAGATGGAAAAGAAAATCGATCTCTGGTATAATTGTTGGTTGTCTCTTGACGGACGATTCACACTAGTAAAGGCTACTCTGGAAAACATTCCAGTCTACTCACTATCATTCCTTGCTCTATTCTTAATAAGATCAAAAAGCTTATGTACAATTTCCTTTGGCGGGGAAATAAGGATCTGCCACACTTACATATATGCTGTTGGATGTCACTGGCCTTACCAAAGAGTCGTGGTGGATGGGGATTCCATAATATTTTTCTCTTCAGCAAGTCATTGGCAACAAACACGTTATGGAGACTTCTTATGGGTAAGGGTATCTAGCATGAAGTCATATTGGATAAATACTTAGCATCCACTACGCTCAGTAGATGGTATAGATCCAATTCTTTCAACCCGACTTATGTGTCAATGATTTGGAGGGGCCTGCTGAAATCCATCCACCTGATTACACATTGGCTCTGTTGGCATTCTGGAACTGGTCAACAAGTGTTGATAGGTATTGATAAAATAATGGGGTTGGAAGACTCTTCTTTTCTCCCACCTGAGTTGATTTCTGTTTTAAAACAAAAAATTATCAGGATGATATCACAGGCTTGGAATAGTGAGGAAAGACCCGGTCTCTCTGCCACTTGGTAGAGTTAGGTTGACTTGGACCTATCGGACCCGTTGTCGTTTGAATGGGGTGACTACATTAATGCACTCAAAAATTCTGGTATTTCCATTGGTGATGAAATCGACATGTTAAGGTGGACTGGTGGAGACCATTATGAAAATCTGTCTTCCAAAAATGTATACTTGGCCTATATTTCAACTCAGGGTATTAACAAAATTACAGGATGGAAGCGTGGTCTTTGGAAATGGTCAATTCAATTAAAGATAAAACTCTTCACGTGGTTGACATTAGAGGGGAGGATACACACATGGGATGTGCTGCAAAGGAAAGGTTGGATCGGCCCGGGTCGATGCACTCTCTGCTGATGCGCTTCCAAGGACATTGACCACTTATTCAACTTCTGCCATTTCAATATCTCCGTCTGGCAAAGATTAAAATCTCTACTCCACCTCAATTTTCTCTGGAAAGGTGAGACAATTATCGAAGGTTATCAATTTTGGACAAAAGAAAAAGCAAATATTCCCTATCTACCGGCCCTTGCTTGCAGGTATATATGGCTGGAAAGAAACACAACAATATTTGAAAACAATGTTCCTTTAGTTAGCTGGGTGACCGTCAGAATTATGAGTACATTACAGTTGAAGACGAGTAAACAATATCCACAAAGATCTTGCTTGAGTGAGTTTACACATTGGGAAGGCTATTCGATAGCTTGTTTTGACGGGGCGACCAACGTAGATGGGCATCATTGTGGAGCTGGAGGTTGTATTAAAATACAGGATTCCAGGGTTTTTAGATGGACTTTGAATTGTGATTGTGGGACAAACACAAAAGCTGAACTAATGGGTGTTTGGGCAACCTTGAAGCTTGTAAATCATCTTGATCTTAATAGATTACAAATTCTGGGAGACTCAAAGGTGGTAATCGACTGGCTCAGCAAAAATGGAAAGCTACAGGTTTGCGCCATCGAGGGTTGGAAGGCTAAAATACAGGGGCTTCGAAATCTGTTCCAAGATCTAATTTTTCATCATATTTATAGGTCACACAACACAGTGGCAGACCTTCTATCCAAAAAATCCTTAATAGAACCTGGAGGAAGGATCACGAACTACAACGTGGTAAATGGCATTGAGGGCCAAAGAGATTACATTTCCCTCTCTCAGTGTGATCAGACATTAAAAGTCATAAGAGATTTCACAGTTTCTTTTTTCCAATTTTATGTTTTTTTTTTACATATAGCGAAGGTGTAAGTTTTGAGCTTCTGGGTTTCTTTACTTCAGAGATGATGGTATATGATTTTATTTTTTGAGTTACACTCAATGCCTTGGGCATAGTGTTTTTTATAAAATGTAATGGGATCTTCCTGTTTTGAAAACAATTATATTATACTAATATAATGGAGAAATTTTCTTTTTGAAATTTTTTTATTTGCGAACATATTATACTTTTTATTTCAATTAATTTTAGTGTTTTTTTTTTAAATAAAAATTTCTAATTTTCATGTTAAAAGGTGGTACAATTATGAAAGATATATTCCCTACCAAAACATATATAATACAGAGTTCAACATTGTGAGTTTCAAGTATGGATTTTATTTTATGTCTGCAATTCCTTTGCATCATAATTATAATTATTTAAGGTTATAATTATTT
>SNQJ01S0146698.1:33200-44591 GCA_010110895.2 Picea sitchensis | reverse complement strand
TTTTTTTTTTTATAAATTTCCTCTATTTTTCGACAATATGGACAATTTTGTCCATAACGCCGCAAATAAAACGTCGGAATTTTTACAATATGTAGTAGTGCATGGACTCGGAGGAGATTTCAATTCAGCAAGGGTTGTTAATGAATATGGGATCGGTTGATCTCATAGTCTGTCAGGAGGGCAGCAAAAGCATCCCATATTGCCAGGTGGACAGGGATGAGTAGATGAGACTATCTATGGGTCTCATAAACTCAGAAGTGAGTTGGAATCGGCCAGGGGAGCTGACAGAGCAGGTGAGCTCGAAGATAGATTTGGATCAGCATGTGCAGCTGACAGAAAAGGAGGAAGATCAGGATGATATTCTAATGATTAGGGGGATTGGAGTATTCCTACCATTTTCCCAGGAGGAGGCAAAAGTATGTGTTGCAGATGATGCAACAACAACAAAAGAATAGGCACAACTAACGATGACTGTCAAGGAGGAATTGGAGAAGACTTTGGAAGCTACCCAAGCAGAAGAAGAAAATGAGCATTCTGAGGAGTGTCTCAACATATTCAGCCAGGAAGTTGAAAGAGCTATAGCATTGGAGCTAGAATCAAAGGAAGCCAAGGAGAAGGCAGGTAAAGTTATCACTCCGTGGGAGATGGAGCTAGAGATGTTGGAGGATTGGCTGAACAATCCAAGGCCAGCAAGAGAACTAAAAGAAGTTGAGCTGTCAGGGAAGGTGACTGAACAACAAGTCAGTCGAAGGGAGACTGCAGAGCTGAAGTCTGTAGCAGAGTGGAAACTTGAGGCCACCGATGAAGATGAAGAAGATGGCATGGGAGATCATAGCAATCTGCCCAATTGCAGAAAATGTTTGCAGCTGAGGAGACTACATGAGCAGGACTAGCCACTGGAGCAGTTGGATACAATGATTGAGGAGATCACAAGGCTGATGTTAGGGTCAACAGAGACTGCCAACGAGGAGAAACTGAGTAGAAGAAAAAAAGTAGTAGTAGGGGCGCAATAGAAGCAGTAGCAGCACCAGAATGGAGAAGATGGGAAGCTCTAGATATTTGTTTGGGATCCAGGAGGATTTCCAACAGCTTGGAGGGGAAGTGCATGAGCAAGAGCTCATGATTTTGTAGCTGAGGAGTTTGATGCAGGAGCATCTCTCCATGTCAGCCAGCCAACCAACCACGCCAGCAAATTCAAATCGCACGCTAAAAGAGAGGCGCAGTCCTCATTCAAATTTGAAATTGAATGTAATTAAATGCTTAGGCTGGTGAGCCATGGAATTCGTGCCTTTGTGCAGGCTATAGATAAGATCGGCTTTAATGCTAGGTCGACTGAGATCTAGATCCAGATGTTGGACTAGACAACCATTTATTGTAATTAAATAGAGTAGGTGGACCTGGAGGGAAGCGCTCGATGAGCCCCTCAGGTAAAAGAGATTTTGAGATCTCATTTTTTTAGTTAGAAGATCAGTAGGAGCCAAAAAGAGCTCGAGAACACCTTTGTAAATACATGCATTTTCCATTTTAATAGAATACATAAGCAGTTTTTCCTGCACATGTTCTGTGTCATATGGATGTCTGTGTCTGTTCTCTATGTATGTTGTGAATGTATGGTTGTTGATGCATTCTGCAGGAGTGTGTTTTATTTTAGAGTGGAATATCTTTGAGGCTTCACATCAGGAGGGTGTGATAGAACGCTGCGGGTTATGAGAGCCATGCATAGAGGATGCACTTCTGAACTCTGCGGAGTCAGACAAAGATGTGTTGAGGCACATAAGATGAAATCATAAACTCAAGGAGGAAGACCTCAAGGTTTCTAAGTACCTCAGGAGGCAAGCCTGTGTATGAGAGACACAGTTGTAGACATAATTCTGCTGTGAATTTTGTATAGCTCTGCCAGGTGGGCATTGAGCACAGGCACAAGGTGTAGTTGGAAGAACTCTGCTGAGAGCTAAAGAAGAAGACAAAATCTCTAAGGAGTTCTGTAAAGCTCTGTCGGGTGGGCATCGAGCAAGTGCAAGCAGTGCATGAAAGGAGACAAAACTGTTGAATGTTTTATGGAAGGATAATCTGCTAGGAGGGCATCGAGTAAGCGTGAAGATAGGCATAGAGGAGAAAATAACTCTTTGAGTTCTGAAGTTAGAGGAAGATAACAATGAGGGAACCTTCTCAGGGTTACTGAACACCCTGGAAGCTAAGCCAGAGGTTGCTGGAGTAAAAGGAGCCAGGAGGGAATCTAAACATTCTCCATCTGTGGGAGAAGAAAGATCAAATCCCTTAGGGGTATGAGCATCTGAGGAGCTTAGGAGAGCACAGCAGCCATCGGATCGGCGGAGGAGAGAGATATGGATCGTTGATTTCTACATCTAGGAGGAGCTCAGGAGGAGCCTACAGAAGGTGGAGACCTTTAGCCGTCAGATCTCAGTTAGAAATCTTGTAAGTCGTTGGATGGGGAGAAGGCACACAGAGTTTAGCAACCGGAGGAGCACAGAAGAAGGATGGATCTGAGCCGTCGGATCTGGAGTAGAAATATCGTCAAGCATTGGATCAGGAAGAGATGACTAGAGTTTAGCCTCTAGAGTAGGTGCACAGAAGAAGTGATCTGAGCCATCAGATCTGGAGCAGAAATCTCGTCAGCCTTCAGATTGGATAGGAGCTGCACGAGGATTAGCAGTCGGGATATTAGCCATCAGGAAATCAGGATTCTCAAGGGCAAGAGAATCGAGACATTCCAAGTCTTGAAACACTGGGAGGATCTAGACCATCCATTAGCAGAGACACGTGGCGGAGATCGAGTGCCATCGGTACTAAGGTGCATCGGGTAAATCCAGGTCGAAAACCCCGACATAATCTGAACCGTCCATTCAAAGGGACAGGTGTCAGAGATCCGACGAGAGTCGGCATAACAGTCATCGGGAAATCAGAGTTCCTGAGGACAAGAAAATTGGGACATTGAAAGTCTTAAAATCTCGGAGGAATCGAAACCGTCCATCTGGAAGGGACGCGTAGAGGAGATCGGCATCATTAGGAAAGGGCTGATAAGGAAGCCATCCATCGACTTTTGGTCCATCAGGATATCGGGAATCCCGTGGATGTGGTGTTTACGCCTTTTGAAATAATGAATCACGATACCCCAATGAGTGGGGGCTAGTTGTCATCACATTAGGGCTGAGGAAAGAGCCATAGTGGAGGCCAGTTGTCAGTGCAGTGGAGAGTCAAGATTCGAGGAGTCGGGAATCCCGTGGGCATATGTATTGTGGCATCGCAAACCCTGAAACCCTGATGAGGGGTAAGCATGTGGTCATGGGGTGATGGTCACATTGGCTAGGGGCTGAGCCAAGAGGGATAGTTGAGTTTAGAGCGCATCAGGAATCAGAGGATCGCGGATCCAAAGGACATTTCTAATTTGGCATCGAAAAGTCTGAAACCCCGATAGGGAAATAAGGCTGCGGTTTTATGAGAAATGGTCACATGGACCAGGGCATAGCCAGTAGGGGCTAAGGCCAAAAGGAGCTCATCAAAGTTTGAAAGATCATGGGAACAAGAGTTCTCGACGTCAGAGAGGAGGAAACCCCGAACCCCAAAACTGAGTCGGGGAAGACCATGGTTAAGTGCAGGGAGCCGTGAGGGATTTGAAAGGACATGTGGATCGGGTTTTTGCATAGGGATTCCATTTGGAGGAATCTAAAGAGACGCTTCGGCTCAGCAGAAAGGGACTTTAAACGATCCTAAGAGCGGGAGGTGCAGATAGAGACCCTGCGGGGTATGCATCTGCGACCTCGCCTGCATCAAGTGATGAATGTTCTTGCCTCAACCCAAGATTTGAAATTAACTCAGACATCATTTTATTCTAAAAGTGACTACCATGGTCAATGAAAATCTCTCTCGAGACGCTGAACCTTGATATTATCTGGTTAAACAAAAAGAGAGTTGTTGTCTCGCCATCATCTTTAAACATTGGCATAGCCTCGACCCACTTTGTCAAGTAGTCTACTACTATGATGATATAACAGTGTCCCCTTGCTGAAGGGGGGGTGTATGTAGCGTATTCAATCCCCCACTTGGTGAAGGGGCCAACTGTGATGATGGGAAACATGGGAGCAGGGTGCGCCCTCATCTTCCAAGAGAAGACCTGACACGGGTGGCACTTCTTGACCGATTCAATACAATCTTTGATTAATGTCGACCAAAATTAATCGGCTCGTAGAATATTTTGGGTTGTTTCCAACCTAGAAAAATGATCACCACATGCTCCAATGTATCAATCATTAAGCATGATTTCCTCTTCTTCATGATTGAGACACCGGCGAAGGACGTAATCTACACCTCGACAATATAAAGTGTCCTTGAGTATGAGATAGTTCTTGGCCTGATGGCATATATGACGACGCTTATCATGAGAAGCATAGGTGGGGAACTTCAAAGTTTGGAGATAGAATAGTATATCTCCATACCAGGGGTTTGAAGACGTGATAAAAAACATGTCTCCTTTGATAAGAGACTCCTTGGGTATAACATCACCTGATTCGACCGAAAGTTCTGATATGAGTTTCGCGAAGACCAACAACATTTTGGATTTCGCTGAGACAAAATCCAAGTCTAATTTTTGGAGGATAACTATCAATCTACTGATCTTTCTTTCAATTACACATTATGTCAACACATATTGAAATAGTTTTACAACAACAATGACGGTGGTCTTGTGAAACAATATGTAATGACGGAACTTCTAGACAACATGAACAGTTGCCAACGCAAGTTTTTCAATTTGGGAATGATTGAGTTCCGGTTCAACCAGGCATCAGATCAGGTGATAAATCATGAATTCTGAGAGAAAATCATCCTCCTAAACCAATACCATATCGATGGTCGACTCTGTAGCACCCAAGTAAAATAAAAAATCTTTATTATAATTGGGTGGCCTAAGCAGAGGGGAAAACATGAGGGAAAATTTCAACGCTTCAAAAGAACACTGAGCGGCTTCATCCCAATGAAAAGGAACATCCTTATTCAGTAAACTCATGAAGCCCTTTGTGATCTAGGCATAGTTTGCGATGAAACACTGTAAAAAGTTCACATTTCCTTGTAAACTCTGAAGCTGGGGGATTGTGCATGGGGGAGGCACCTAAACTATCACCTCAACCTTTAGAGGATCAACCATGATCCTTGTTGTCAAAACTATGAAACCAAGAATATGACCTAATTTTACGCAAAAGATACATTTGTTTGGATTCAAGTGAATCCGGTAGTAACGACATCATTCAAAAATAAGTTAGAGGTGTGTGGGATGATCAGCTCTCTTACGATATTGTGATGCTAAAATATCAAGATAAGCCTCGATTACGCATTTGAGGTCGTGGAAAGAAAAAAACATGGCCCATTGAAAAGTAGCTCCAACATTTTTCATACCAAAAGGCATCTTCTGATAAGAGAATGTACCCCACAGACAAATGAAAGCGGTTTTGTGCTGGTCTTCGGGTTTCATCTGTATCTAATTGTATCCTGAAAAACCATCCATGAAAGAAAAGGCCTCACATCCTGTGCATTCATCGACTATCTGGTCAATACACAACATGGGGAAATTATCCTTTGGACAGGCCTTGTTCAAATCATGGAAGTTCATACATACGCGAATCATAACCTGCTTTTTGTTGACTAACACAAGATTTGACACCCATTGAGTCAATTAAATGGGGTAGATGAAACCATATTTGAGTAATTTATCTACTTCAACCTTAATAGATGCTTCTTTCCTGGGATTAACTGCATGAATCTTCTGTCGGACTGACTTGGCATCAGGATATGTCATGAATTCATGTTCAACGATTCTTGGATCTATGACTAGTATTTCCTCTTAAGACCAGGAAAACACGTAGCAAAATTCTTTAAATAAATCTGTGTAGATTCGAATATCCTCTGACGAAGATATTATCCACGATGCTAGGATTTCTGGAGATATCAATAGGTATCATTTTAGCGATGGTTTCCATATTTCCTTCATTGTAAACAACGTGTGTAGCCAAAGGATTGATAGGAAAATCCTTATCTCCAGTCATGGTTAGAGTGAATTCTCTTGCTTCAATTCTTCTTAACTCTGGGAGAAAATAAGATCTGTGATGGAGATCATCCTAGGGTCTATCCAGACTAGTCATTGCCTCAATAATCACCTCGTCTGAGGGCAAGACCAAGTCTAAATAATCACTATCGGAGAGGGAACCTTTAGTCCAAATAGGCTCGAGAACCGGATATAACTTTTGTGCGGGAGTTGGATCAAGGTCGGTGGAAGCTTGTTGGACTATAGAGTATGCAACATTTTTCATGGGCAAAGGCATGGCCATGCCATGGTTCCCTTTCCCTTCCATCGTAGCTGATGGGGAATGAAGAGTCCATGGATCGTTAAAGTAAGTCATGCAAAACGACAAGATTTGAAATATTTCCTCTGTAGGTTGGTCGGGGAAAAACAATATGTAATGGACATTGCCAGTCGGAGGTGGGTAATTGAAAGTACCAATAAAAGGTGGGCACAAACTAGCCCTTATGTTGACAATTCCGAGATGAGGGTTATCAATCATTGCGACCGTGGATACCCCCAATGAAGGGTCAGGATAGGAGAAGGATAATTGATCGATGGACATGATCCGACCCTCCCATGGAAACAACAAGACCTAGAAAACTATCGTGACCACTGCTTGCATAACATAGTTATAACTCCTTCCTAACAAGATATTGTATTCAAGAGACGCATCGACCAGTTAAACCTCGATGCACAGGGTCTTCTCCCATAAATGCATAGGGAAAGAGGGGATGATTTCATGTGGTTGGAACGAATGACCATCGAAAGCAGTAAGAAGAGTAGGTGATAGGGAAAAAATTAGTTGGCCAATGGCCTTCCAACACACCAAAAACATCACGCATGTCGATACACCCTCATCAACCACTGTGCGGAAAATGTTTCAAGTAAAAGTTTTCATTGTGTAAGCCACTACTCTCTAAAATGCCACATGGTAAGGGAGATGAGGTTTTAAGTTGGTTGTATCAAGCATGATCATTCCCGGATTACAAGTCTTAGGATATCCTAAGGAAGCTAACAAATCCTTTCTCTGGGAAGGGCAGGTCTGGAGGACTTCCAAAGCCGACATTGCACAAGGGGTCTGAGACAAATCCTCCACCACAGATTAGTTCTGGGTGCCCCTTGCATTTGGGTTGTGGGAAGCTTTCTTGAATGAAACTTTTGGGATAGGTGTCATTGTTTCACCCAACAACTTCTCAATATGGAGAGGAAGAGATGGGTTTTCAACTTCTTTACCCTTCTCAGAGGTGTTTGATATTATGTAGTCACATGTCCTAGTTGTTATGTCAATGCTACCTTTCATCATGTGCACATTCACGGATGAAGGACTACTCGAAGATGAAGGGGGTACCTGACTGCCCCCTTCCGCACTTGAAAAGGATTGAGTTAAATTTTTCCCATGTGGAAATGGGTTCATTAACACGACAAGCTATTATTGTGATAATAACTTCTAGGCCTCTGCAAGCCGAGGGCACTGGTGATTCAGATGGTCTTTTGTGAAAATATAACACAGATACTTTGACTTCTTTTCTGTGTTGCCCCCACCAACATTATTGGTATGTTTCTTATCCCCCTTACCCTTCTTTCATTGTTTCTTCTTTTCGTCAGCCTATTGGGTGTCCTTCAGTTTTTTCGATTTCACACTGTGTACATCCAACATTTGAGTAGGGGGAGCAGTCGAACTAGTGTTCTGGCTGGATGTTGTCTGCTGTATTGAAAATTGATGCAATTGATTCGATACTTGATCAACGGGATTCATTTGCGCTGAACCAACAATACCATCGGCATGTGGTCCAAATATTTGTCTGGTCTTGTCAAGTATCGATCACGGTGCATATGGAAAAACTTTGTAAAGTAAGCCAGACTGAGGGTAAATCAGCTCTAGCTGTTGAGCTCTCATTATCACTTCTTCTTCTAAAGAAAACCCCAAGGTTGCAACGACTTTAGATAACTGGGGTACCAAATACTTAAGGAACCACTCAGGAAGGAATGTGGTGGGACTGATACTTTTATCAAACTCTTATGGAGTCTCTATTCTCGGATGTGATTTGAGATATGGTTCTCTTTTGTCTGCTCAAAGTTGGCCAACAATTCGGTGTCAGCATTGTATCTCAGAGGTAATTGGAAATGGTTTAATAAATCCATTGCCAATTCACCTAAGGAAGAGTATCTTCAGCAGTGAAGCTCATTGTACCATTTTGCAACACTCTCGATGAGAGTGCGTTGAAACAAATACAACTAGATGAAGTCATATCTCAAAGAGTTGGACAAGCACCATAAATGGAAGGTAGTCACATGATCACCTGGATCTTCACTAGGCTTAGCCTTGAAATTTGGAATGTACAAAGGAAACTTGGTTGGGATGGGAGGCCAATGCAGATCATGACAGATGGGGTCGTTTAATAACCTTGTCAAGTCTGGCAAGTGCAGATTTTCCAGAAACGGTAATTTGGGTTGTTGATTATAACCAGGGAAAATGGAGCCTAGAGTTTGGTTGGCACTAGGTTGCTGGACAGGATTTTGGTAATAACCATGGTCATGACCAGCATATGGATTATGTTCTTGTTGAGACATCATTAGCTGAATCCTGTAATAGGAAGTAAAGGGTTGGGCTTGCGTCACATTCCAAGGATTTTGGGAAGGGTTTCCCCCTGCCAATTTGACAAGCATAGGTGTTGAGCCTTGCCCAGGATTCCACTGGCTATGGAAGGGTTGCCCCAGGTCAGCAACCCTAACAAGGTAAATTATCCCTACCACGGATTCCAAAGTCCTTGTGAGGAAGGAATTCCTAACTTTCCCCCCTGTGCAGGAATAGTACCATGCATAGGATTTTGTTGTCCATAACCGGGGTTTCCCCCGGTTGAGATGGAAGCTGACGAGAATGTGATTTTACCAAAATCGTCAGACAAAGAGAATGGTATCGAACCTATCGAAATTATATAAGAAGGAATTCCTTGACTACTTGTTCCAAACGAACTATAGTTTACATTTGGCCTGACAGAGTGATTTTGAGCGCCGCCGAGCGAAGGGGACAAAAGAGGTATATGACCCCCTCCATAAGGGAAATCATTATCAGGATATAAAATGTCCCCCATGGATCCTTGTAGAGGAGCGTTAGAGCTCCCTACCCCCAGAACTAAAGTTTGTAGAGTGGAGTAGGAAAGGAAAGAGTTTGTATTGAAGCCAGACATCCCATATGAAAATGGAGGGCCTGTCGCACTCTGGGTGAAAGGAGTAGTGATCACCTCCATATGAAGAATCAGACCATTCCCCAAGGTAGAGGCGGTTGAGACCATGGTGGTCCTGACTGATGAAGGTTGGTTAGGAGGCAAAAAAACCCCTGTGGTGACAACCATAGAGGGAGTATGAGAATTCCTTGAAGAAGTAGAAGCATTTGTCTCCATCACTCCTTGTGACACTACCTAACGCTCGTAAGGTTTAACCTGTATGACAATGGGCACTGATAGATTATTGATTAGAGGGTTATATAGACCAAGAGATTCCACTCCGATCTTGGAAAGGGTTGGTCCCTTCGAAATAAAATGTTCTCCTCTTGGAGATGGGTCGGGCTTAGTTTCTTGTGGCCTGGTTGCCTCAAAAGACCCTTGTTGATCTAGTATTCACCTTAGAGGTGGTGAGGGTGGCTCCAGATTAACCTGCGACAGGCCAAGAAGCCTTCACGGCTGGTGGAGCTCCTAATCCTCCATGGTGTGATAATATCAATGACACACTAGGGATTTCTATTAACATTTTAAAGACCAACACACACTAGAAAAATATATTATGAGACAAGACAAGTAAATCACTATCTAGTTGGAGAATAGTTACACCAACCAACACTAGAGAAACTTACCGATGCAAGTGAAACTCGAATACAGAAGCACCCTCCAGGTATACTCTTCAAAGCATGGCTCGATGTTTGACCTAGGTACCAAGGTATACCCCCATAGTAACCTGTGTAAGTCACTAAGATAAAGGAAACTAGGTTTCCAACACACGAATAGTCACCAGGCGGGTACAGTCGACAGTCGAGTGGACCGCAATGAGAAGGGTATCAAGCCTAAAACCTATCAAGGGTATCGAAATAAAGTGTTCCAGAATATGACCAAGGACCTCGAACGGATTCAATACCCATGAAGCTCCATGACAAATGTGATCAACAGAATCCCAAGATAAATGCTCTATATGTGTTTCCCACTACACTTGGTCCGGCTTTGGAGCGGTTATCTCTGCTACCTTTCCACATGCGCCCTCATGTTTATCCCTTATGTTAAAGGGGGGTTGCAGATAACTTTCATGATTACTAGACTTTCAAGCACTCCCTAGAACAAAATCTTATGTTTGTTTTTGTAGCCTTGAAGAGTTTCCTCTCCAATCCTAAATCAAGGCTCTAGCCTAGACTAAATTGATGGACCCTACAAATACAAAGTCTAATAACTTTTGATTAAGCGTTAATTCTAGTGGTTGTATTAAGTCAAAAGGAACATAAGTGAAACCAGTGATATTTTTTAAGAGATGAAAGATAAGAGCATAAGATGATACTGGAAATAAACTACTCCTTCTTCACAAATTAATATTTTCCAAATTAAAACTCTTTCACCAAACTTTTCGTAACTATTCTCAGATCTTTGAAAAGAAAAAACTTAAAACAAGATTTCGCTCGACTACGAGCTACCTAATGTCCTAAGAATTCAAGTAAATAACTTAAGAAAAAAATATTTTTCCTTGGTAAATGAAACAACTAACCTAAACTACTTTACCAAACAAAGAAATGAAAGATTTTTTTTTATCGTTTCATGCTTCAAAACAAGAAATTTGAAAATGAATTCTTTTCTTTTCTTCTAAATAAAAAAAGGAGAAAATGATGACAAGTCAAGACCAAGAAATGAATTCAATCCCAATCGCATATTGCAGGGAGTCACTGACAATACCAAAAGGGTAGATCAAAACAGACTCACAAACTTGTCTAAAAATCCTATTAAAGAAAACGCAAGAAGTCTTTGATGGAAATAAAGATATGTTGAGGTCATACCTAGGCTACAAACTGATAAAACTGAGACCAAGGCTAGATCAAGAAAACCCCTGAGAAGTGTGACTTATGAAAGGGAAGAGGATGACTTCCTCTTCAAAAACAAATTCTCAACACAGGCATGTTATTGACCCTTCAACAGAGTGTGTATGTGTAACGACCCTTGATTATAAATTATAATTAATTTAATAATGTAATCCTAAAAGATTAGCTAAACTATAATTATTTATTAAAATAACCTTAACTAATTATTTATTATTAATTAGTTATTCTTGATTATGATTAATTTAAG
>SNQJ01S0146698.1:9404-20275 GCA_010110895.2 Picea sitchensis | reverse complement strand
TATACACCACAACAAAATGGTGTTGCTGAGAGAAAGAACCGCACATTAAAAGAAATGGCTAATTGTATGATCTAATCTAAGGGATTAAGTCTAAAGTATTGGGTGGAAGCCATCAACTGTGCAAATTACATAGTAAATCGCACTCCCACAAAGGCTCTTAAAAGTATAACACTAGAAGAAGCTTGGACTAAAGTTAAGCCAAATGTAAGTCACTTCTGTGTATTTGGAAGTATAACATGGGCTCACATTCCTGATGAGAAAAGGAAAGAATTGCAACCTAAAAGTGAGAAGTGTATATTTGTTGGTTATTCTGAAGATGTCAAACGTTACAGACTTCTTCAATCACATTGTAATGAAATTATTCTTACAAGAGATGTTAAATTTGATGAAAATCGCTTGGCCTGTGAGCCATCTTCGACGATTGTGCCTTCTACAGTTTGCAAGCCATCTTCGACGTTTGTTCCTTCTTATGATATGGTTTCTTCTTCAAATGATGACAGTGAGGATGAAAATCTACCTCCACCTGCTCACCCTCCTCTATATGAGTCCTTTGAACCTGAACCAACACCATCTCCACCACTTCCTAGATGGGTCTATTCAACATGAAAAACAACTGGTGATATTGTTGGTGATCCTTCAGATTAGCATCGGACAAGTTCACAGTTCTAGCGAGCCTCTTCTCTTTTGGATCAAGTTTCCAATACTCATGATCCAGAGACATTTGTAGAAGCTTCAGGTCATCCAGATTGGGATACAACAATGAATGAAGAGTATCATTCTTTAATGGATAATGATACTTGGGATCTTGTACCTCTTCCAAAATAAAGATAACTTGTTATATGCAAATGGGTCTACAGAACTAAGTATGCATCAGATGGAAGTGTTGAAAGACACAAGGCTCAGTTAGTTTCCAAAGGATTTTCCCAAGTTGAAGGAATTGACTATAATGAAACCTTTGCCCCTGTAGTAAAAATGAATTCCATACACCTTGTTCTTGCCCTTGTTGCCTCACATAAATGGGAGGTCCATCGGATGGATGTTAAATCTTCCTTCTTGCACGGAGATTTGAAAGAACAAATATACATGGAAAAACCTCTTGTCTATGTCCAGAATGACTCTAGCCTTGTTTTTCACCTCAAGAAATCTATTTATGGTCTCAAGAAAGATCCCCGAGTTTGGTATGCCAAAATGGATAGATTTCTTATTGCCACTGGATTCTCTAGATGCCATTATGATCCTAATGTCTATACCAAGAAAGTAGAAAGCCATCTCAAAATCCTTTTCCTTTATGTTGATGACCTTATCATTACTGGTAGTGACTCAAAACTTTTAAACCATGTGAAAACTAGCCTTAAGAAGAAATTTGAAATGAAAGACTTAGGTTTTTTTCACTATTTCCTTGGCCTCCAAGTTTTGCAAACCAATGAAGGAATTTTTATTTCCCAGTCTAAGTATGCTTGTGACCTTCTTCATTGCTTTCACATGGATGATTGTAAACCAACCCCTTCTCCCTTCCAGTCTGGAGTCAATCTTTCTACCACCTGTACTTCTCCTGAAGTTGATGCCAACATGTACCATCAATTAGTTGGTAGCCTCTTATACTTGACTCATACCCATCCTTATCTTTCCTTTGTTGTTGGTCTTATTGCCCGATATATGAAAACACCCCATGAAAGACATTGGAAAGCAGCTAAAAGGATACTTCATTATGTTCATGGTACAATTCAGTTCGAGATACATTACAGTTCAAGGGGGACTTCTTTATTGGTTGGTTTCACTGATTTAGATTGGGCCGACGACCTAGATGATTGGAAATCTACTGCAGGTTATGTTTTCAGCATTGGTTAAGGACCTGTCACTTGGGCCTATAAGAAACAATAGTCTATTGCACTTTCTTCAACATAAGAAGAATACTGAGCAACAGTAAATGCAAGTCAGGAAGCCCTGTGGATTTAACAAATCCTTTCAGAGTTTGGATTCCAGCACCAGCTTTCGACCAGCCATTGGTGTAACAATCAGAGTGCCATCAAGATTTCCAAATACCCAATTCAACATCAGCATAAAAAACACATCAAGCTACACATGCACTTCCTCAGAAAGATAATTCATGATCAAGTTATTGAAGTTCTATTTTTCCCTATAGAAGATCAAGTTGCAGACATTTTCACAAAGTCTCTTACAGAAGCAATTTTTTCCAAACTTTGATCTATGTTAGGAGTTCAGGAAGTTGTCATTAAGGGGGGATAGGATATAATGCCTCCTTCATTCTCCTATTGTATAACTATTGTAAATCCTTTAATCCTATCCCAAGTTAAGATATACTTGGTTTAATATTTCGTTAGGTAAAAGTGTGTTTCTTAGTGTGTTTCTTTAGTATGCATTTGTAGTTAGGAAATCCGACGGTCACGATATGTTTCTGACATAGAGTGATCCGATGGTTCATTCTCTCCTCGATATTAATGGCCATTGATCCATGGCTTAACACCTGATTGGTCCATGATCTCTATTTAAAGAGAATGGAGGGTCATTTGTCAGTGATCGATTGTGAAAAACTCTCTTGTAAAATCTCTCTGTAATATTTTTCTTTGCTTTAATAAACTGCTCCAAGTGGCTGCATTGGTTGGGGTTGTGGATGTTTCCCTGTAGGGGTTTTACCATGTGAAAACATTGGTGTGTTGATCTTTGATCTGATTATGTGAGTGGTTACTGAAGGTGTTCATCCTCTGTTGGAATACCTATGTTGTCGAACATCGGTGAAGCCAGTGTGGGGTAGCGAAGACTCTGAAATCTGGAAACCAAGCACAACACAAGGTAAGCGGTCGAGGGTAGAAACCAAATAATGAAAAAACACACTAAAGTAACACACAAGAGTATGGTACAATAAAATATAAGAACTCATGAATAGATGACCTAATCATAGTACTTCTTTAAGTAAATCCCATTTCTCGGTTCACTCAAAGGGGCACCATCATAGTCCACTAACTCGTAGGCTCCATTCTCCAACACTCATCTAACGATATAAGGACCTCACCACATAGCCTCAAATTTTCCAACTCCTAGCAAATCCTGATCTTGTTCATAAAGGATAACTATATCACCATAAGAGAAAACACATGGTTTGACATGTTTGTCATATTGGGCTTTGATGCATTTCTTCAGGGTTTCTATAACTAGGGTGCCATAACGATGGGTTTCATCTAGTTGCATAAGATACAATAGACGTTCTTATTCAACAAAAATGTTTGGGAGAAGTTCAATGACTAGATTTAGAGATGGTATCTCACATTCAATCAACAAGATGGATTCTATACCATAAAATAAATGGAAAGGTGTAAACCCGGTAGAAGACTCGACGAATCTTCAGTAAGCTCAAAATGTTGAAAAAAACAGTGTGTGCCAACTAGTTTTGTGGATCCCTATCATTCATAGAAGCATGGTAATGAGGAATTTTTTTATTGCTTCAACCTAGTCATTGGCATGTGGGTAATAGGGTGTTGAGTTTTCATGCCGAAGACCCAACTTTTCAGTGAGTTCGAACATCATGAAGTTTCTAAAGTGGCTACCGTGATCAGTAACGATAGCTTGGGGAACACCAAACCGAGCAATGATATGATTGAATATGAATAGTGTTGCAATCTTTCTGTTATTGTCGAATGTAGGCATCACCTCAAACCACTTCATAAAGTAATCTATGGCTACAATAATGTATCCATGCCCCCCGACCGAGTGAGGGTGACATGCCATGAAATCGATACCCCATTTCGTAAAAGGTCCAACAGAGACTACAGGGTGTAGAGGAGCAGGATGTGATCATATTTTGTTATTGTATGTTTGACAAGCATGGAATTTTTAGATGGAGATAATACAATATTTGAATAAAGAAGGCCAAAAATACCCAGATCGTAATATCTTTTGGGCAGTAGCATACGCAGACATGTGACCACCACATGCTCCAGAATGGTAGTCATTCAAGGATTTATCGGCTTCGTCAAAGGTGAGACATAATCGCAAAATGGAGTCAATCCCATGATGATAAAGAGTATCACTGAGGATAATATACTAACGATCTTGGTAACGTATGTGACGACAGTCAGTGCTAGACAAATTGGGACGAAAAGTCTGAGTCTGGAGATATATAATGATATCCCCATACCAAAGGTCATCGAAACTGATTAGAAAAAGGGATTCATTGGGAAATGAATCCTCTACTACATTTTCCGTCTCAGAATAGGGAAGGTCACATATCAATTTGGCAAACACCAAGGATTTCTTGGACTTAGCATGTTCGAATTCTAAGTAAAACTCCTAGAGTATTACGATCCATTTCGAGTATTTTCCCTCTAGCAATAGGTGTGCAAGAATCTGTTGCATAGGGTTGTAGTTGGAAATCATAGTAGTCTTTCATAAAAGGATATATTTTTGGAAACGTTGGACAACTTGGATGGCTTCCAAGGCCAATTTTTCAACATGTAAATACTTGGCTTCGGTAGTCATGAGACTCTGACTCAAATAATAAATATGTTAAGAACCAAATTGTTAGGAAAACATGACCATGGAGCAATAAAATAAAACAAATGTGGAAGCAAAACACAAAATATACATAATAAAATAGAGACACAAATTTATGTGGTTCACCCAGTGTGGGCTATGTCCACCAGAGAAATTGTCAGGTCCTTCCTTTATTATTATCCAGGATATGAAGGGATACAACCTACAACAAACCTGCTGTAACTTCATCTTATTTCTCTCACAGTCTCCTATATCATAATACAATATTTACCAACAACCATAGCCGCAATACATTTCCATCATAAAAGAGGGTTTCCTTCTAGGGAAAAAAATCCTAACATAATCTCTACCATTAGATCTGCGACCTTATAATGAATGGTCTAGATTTACAATGAAATTACCATATACATTTACAAGGAAATTTTTCCTTTAGGGCTTCTCCCCTGAACCCCCTCTGGGGGCCCGCTTTCCCCCAGACCCCCAGTCGGGGGAATAGCTCCCCTGGACCCCGCAGAGGGGGTACCCCCCCTCTGCACTCCCCCACGTGGAAGAGTGTACATACTTATGGGGTGTAAATACTTCATGGGGTGTAAATACTTCATGGGGTATAAACATAGCTGAAAGAAAGGACCTCTGAATCAGGAAGATAATCAGGCTCCACAACCAACACTCTCCCACTTGGAGACTAATCTCAACAACTCCACAGTTGTTGTATATGATGTACTCTGAACCTTATTAGACCTAGAAAATTTCTCATCTTCATCTTCATTCTTGAAGACCAACTGAAACTGAGCAAGAACCCAATTTCTCCCTGGTTACTCCCTTTGTTAACATGTCTATAGGATTCTGGCTAGTGTGTTGTTGGAAGCCAATCCTCTTTTTTCCACTCTCTTATAAGCTTCCTACACCAATGTTTTGCAAACAACAATTTTTCGTCACAATTTTCAAATAAACGACACTTTTATTTTTGCGACATTTGCACATTTGCCTTCATTTTGTTTTCATGACTATAAGCATGAAAACTGGTCTTTCAAAGTCGCATTGAAATCATTTTTTGAACTGTCATGATCCTTCTTGTCAATATGCCCATCGCGCTTACATTTCACTTACCATTACGCAGCTGGCAAAACTTTCGAACTATACTCATTGTACATTCTTGGATTGATTGTGTGACTTGGTTTCATGGAGTTTGTAATGCATTGGCATTTGGATTTACATGTTATTTGACCTATTTGACCTTTGGTTTCATGAAAATACATAGGTGTTATGGTTAAATATTTCATATATATCTTTTAATATGATACCTATGTTCGTATTTTCATAACTATTGGCATGTTGATTATATGAAGACCCATTAGCACATTGGTTAAACTATTGATATGAGTTGATACATTGGCGCATGGTTAAATATTTGGTATTGGTTTCAAATTGTATGTTGATGGTTTAAAACTATGGCACAACGTTGATTGTGCGCGTTGGTTTATACACTTACCATTGGATTCATTGGTCTCGCCCAAGTGACATGACTGTTGAACTATACTATAGTGGGTCGAACAGTTACGTAAGTTGGCGGTTGTACTTTGGCAATAACTATTTTGCATGGCAGAGATAAACTCCACCACCTTCGCATGATGGCATTTATGCCTATCCCTTATCTCCGTTTACCTCTGTTAGTTCGGGTAACCCTTCGTGCATTTTTCTCCTATGTGTGCTATGACCCAAACCCTAGATTTCCATGTGCTCGGATCCATGGCACCAGTCATGCGAATCGAGCCAAACGACAGCCAAGCCTTGCTATTATTTGACAATGCCCGAAAGGACTTGGAGGATAACGGTTGGTTGACCTTCGTGCAAAGATTTGAGGGTTTCAACTTATTTGTGGCACATCAGTTTGCCCTGACTTTTGATGGCTGTAGAGCCAAGGTGGGAAACACACAGTTGGAAATCAATGAGGAATTTATCAATTCTGCTACAGGGTTACCTGCCACAGGCCAGCGTTGGTTCAAGAATTCTAAGGTCGAGGAAGTGCCATGGCCGCTACTGTTTGTCTCCCGAAAGGTCACCTCTTGTGACAGAGGTATGCCCATATCCATGCTTAAACCACGATGGCATGACCTTTTCATAATAGTCAAACAATTCGTGACCTGTGAAGGTCGATATGGACTCGTGTTTCTCTACCACCCACGTTTGTTAATGAATTTTATGGGATACCCGTTGAATATTCCCTTTTACTTTCAGCATAGCCTATATAAAATGTCTAAAAGGTTTAAAAGGGAGAAGTCTGACAGTAGCCTATTCCATCATGGACTTATTAAACTTGTCATTGTTTATTACTTAAGTCTCCACGGTGATAGCTGGCGAGATTTCATCACTCGAAATGGTTTTGATGACACAAACCCTGTCCAGGTTGACAAGCCTGTGGTGAATAAAACCAAGGTCAGGCCACCCGTGCCCTTCTATATCCTACTGCCCTCTCCTAAGCCTTCGGTCGACCCTTCTATTGACTTACCAAACGTTGGAACTGAGAAGGCCGAGGCTATAAAGAGACTTGTGAGAAAAAAGGCTAAGGCAAACCCTACTGCTAATGCCAAAGGAAAAAGGAATGCCCGGCTTATTTCGAGAATGGCTAAGAATAAACCTGAACCCACCACTAAGAAGAAACACGTTGTCCTTAGTGAGGATTCACACACTGACATAGAACGTTTCCTAGCCAGTGAGTACCCTTACTCATAGGGCCTATCCTCCGAGCCACCTTATGATTTTGTTTCAAACCTTCCCCTGTGCGTAAGAAACAATCCTAGTTACCCAGGGATTAAACTCCCTAACAAAACCCTCAGCAATGTAACTAAACCCTCGCCTGCTCTTTCGAAACCCGAAAATTTGTCCTGCGACCAATGTGATTTATGGTTGGAACGATATTATATAGACGTTCCTGTGCTTCAACCAAAAATCCAATCTCTCGAAAGTCAAGTTGCAGTATTGACCAGCCAAAGAAATAAACTCCAAGCAACTGATACGGAGCAGAGAACCACTAGTTCCATCATTTTCAAGAATGTTGAATTGGCCACAGCCGTTATCAACTCCAAATTGTCGTGATCAAGCCATCTGCTCGCCATACAGGTATGGATTTTGATATCGTTTTAGTTTTGTGAATGAACAGGATTAATATAGTGATTGGAATTTGGTCTTCGAATAGCTCTGTTTATATTTCGAAATGGCTCTGTCATAATGTGTTCATCCTATATATTTTTCTCTTTGCTAAAAATAAATGGAATTTCATTTTAGATACATGAGTTGATCATTCCTAGTTTAGTCATTGATAGATTTTTATCGTATTTGATTGGTCTTCGTTTGGATTTGATTTGTTCGTTTGTCTGATTGAGTTAACGAAACTGATGGTTTGCTTTCAATTGAATTCATCTTGAATAGGAAGTTTTTCATGCTCAATTTAGAATACGATCATGTTTGGATTTAATTTCGTTATGGTTCATGTGCTGTGATTAGAAAACGATTTCAATGAGTTTGGTTGTTATGATCTTGTAATATGTTGTGTCATGTAATCTTCTAAGAACAAGAATACAACTCTGTTCGGTTTCAATTTGAAAAGAACTACTCTGTTTCGTATGAAAACAATGCTCTCTTTTAAGCTCGTACAAATGCACCCAAATCGTGGAATGGTTTTGATTCATAATAACTATGTTAAAACCTTAACTGTTCCATTCGCTCTTATTCTGATTGGATTATCCCATATCTTGAGTTGGCAAGATTGTTTTATGAGTTGGATTCGGACTATAATTGCTGCTCTGTTTGATTTGTAAAACGAAATGGTCAACCTAGGTTATCTCTATCAAATCCGGTTATAATTCGTTTGAATGGAATGATTTTGATCAAAGTCAATCGATCTTGTTTCCCCAATTTGCAATAAAAAGCGATCATATTGTTCTTACGAATTCTATTACTAATTAATTGATCCTGTTATGATTTCAGTTGAATTAATTTTCACGCCAGCTTGAGTCGATCCACTCGTGGCATGAATCGTTTGCTATGTCATTACAGTTATAACGATTTGAAAATGATCTTGTTGGATTTGATCGTATCTCCTGTTGATAAGGCAACATAACAATTGTCTACGATTTTTTTTTATTATATCAGCTTCAAATTGATATCAAACGATTTCACAACTGTTGATTATGATTCTGTTCGTTCAATTTTGTGGTAACAAAAGAAACAGAGTACGCGTATCTCTATGATCATTTGATTGATCTTGATCCTGTTTGATTTCGAATAGTATAACCATTTCAATTTCAATGATTCATTTTCAAATAGCTATTGGATGTTAATTGAATTTAATTCTTTAAAAAGATTTTCAATCGATTTTAATGCTGATTCTGTGTCTTATTTAGACCAGCTACAGAATCGCAAGTTCTGTAGCTAGTCTATAGAATTAGATTTTTATTATTTTATTAATTAAGGATCCTTCTAACTTGTCCATTTTTTACCCTTTTCAGGTAAATTCGAATTGCATGAGACATGCTGGACAGGCTAGGGGAATATTTGTGTATTTTAGTTTTATTGTAGGTTCCTAGTTTAGTTAAACTTGGGATATCTTCCCAGATTTATGTAAACAGTTTTGATAACTTCCACAAGGAGGTTTTACCCTGTGGAAAACCTATAAATACTTATTATGTTTTGTAATAAGTAGCATCCTCACTTGTGGGAGAACCAGGCTATGGATTTCTAATACAAATTGAGACAAGAATTGATGTTTTTCTACATCTTTCACTTTCATAATATCAATCTTTTGTTTCAAGTTTATGCATGTCATTTGCAGTTGATTATAGACTACTTTAGCTATCATAGTCTATTGTAGAATGATATGATTTAATTAATGTGTTATCCATATCTGATTTCTTTCATTACTTAAAAATACAACAATTATTTTGTTCAGTTAATGAATGACAGATTTCTCTTCTTCATCAATTGAATCATTTTTGTATAAGTCTTTGCATACAGATTTATCTAACTATGAAGATTTATAAATCATGAGATTGTTGTAATTTTTATGTCTTGTTTGCCCTATAATCATATTTGAAGAGCACTGCAACTTATTGTTTACGACAAGCTTCTGGATAATTCGGTGCGGGTTTCCTCCCTCCGATCAACTAAGATAATCATTACATACATGACAAATCTAGAGCGTCTCTCCAGGTCAGTTTGTTATTTATTTGGTTGGTTAGTTTGTTAGTATAATATTAGTAGTTTAGTTAGATATATGTTTAGTTAGATTTGTAGTTAAAATTAGTATATTAGTTGTTTAGTTTAGTTATTTTTTGTTTTATTTATGTTCATAAAATTATAAAATCAACAAAAAAATATCTCTCTCTGTCTTAGGGAAGAATATCAATGAGTTTTCCAGGTTTCCATTCAAATCTGTAAATTGTTAATATTGTATATTTTCTGAATAAGATTTAGTTCTGTTAGTAGTTAGATAGTTAATTAGTTAGAGTTAGTATAGTATTAGTTAGTAGATTGTATATATAGAATAGTTAATTTTTTTTTAGTTTGTTTAATAGTTAGTTTTAGTTAGATTAGTTAATTTAGAGGAGTTTTTCTTTTTGTTTTCTTAGGACCTTAGATCGGCTAATGGATCTGCTAAACCCGTCAGGGTGGTTCATCCCAAACGACTTGGGTTATTAGACAACCCCGGACCGGTTCCACTCTCCCAGTTGACGGACGGTCAATTTCACCTGTCAACAAATGGTGCTAGAAGGAGGGCTGACTGACAAGATGGCCTTGTAGGAGCCTTTATTTCAAATTTATTCAATTTCCCTCATGGCTCCCCAAATCACTGTGTTGGAACATGCTTTCAACTTCTCATTACCCGATGTTATCAACGAGACAGTCTCATGCTTGTCCAAACTCACCTTTGATGGTGAAGGCAATATATCTGCTAAAGACCACCTTAACAAGTTTTGGTGCAAATGCATCAAACATGACATCTCAGATTTAGGAGTTTTATGTAGACTTTTATCTTTTACTTTTGGAGGTCGAATCAAACAATGGTTTGAATCCTTTCCAGCATGTCACATTTTTTATTGGTTTCAATTTGTAGATGAGTTTCTAGATTCTTTTGAAATTTATAATTTTGATCAATTATGTGAATAATTTCATACTTCGCTAATTAACGAAGATTCATCTTCAGAAGGCTTTTTGACAAAAGTATATCATATCCTCTGTAAATTTAATCTCGATGACATGTCATTGGCATTAAATCTCTTCTATGATGCTTCCATCCCTTCCATCCAGTCATGTTCAATCACGAATGAAGAACCAATTGCAAATCCTATCACTCAACTGCAAGA
>SNQJ01S0146697.1:23882-35382 GCA_010110895.2 Picea sitchensis | reverse complement strand
ACCAAATTCCCCTCAGCTCTCAGTTTTGTTCCTGACCCTTCAGCTGCGAGCTCGTCTCGATCGACTGGAGTAAGTTCATACATACTGAGCTGGTCAGTGGTTGATAGATTTAATTAGGAAAAACCCCCCGAAGTTGTTAATTTAATGTGCGGGAAAACGCCTTAGAGTGACCTGAGAAGTAAGGCGGGCCCTCTCGGGACCTGGCTTCCACCCGTTTTGGACATCCAGCACTTTAAGTGGGCTTTACTGGTGAGACCATTTGGGTTTCGGTAAGGTTCTCCGCAAGTTTCCAAGCAAAGAATTAACCTCCAGGGAGGCCCAAACCATTTCACTAATTCAACTTTAATTTATCCTTAATAAAACACGCGAACTACATTGCCCACGACTCTCTTTAAGGCACTGGTCTCAATCATTTACAAGCAACAAAGCCACATGCTTCACATTTTCATAATTTGTCATATATTTGATGTAAATGCAACTTGCACCTGAAAACTGTTTCTTAGTATCCTTTTGATGCAAGTAATTTGATTATATATATCGTGGTGAATAAATGTTCATGTTTATTTTCGGTTTAATGGTTAATGGTTTGATAAAGCAATAAACTCCTAGATTTCATTTTCTTGTACTTAGCTTAAAAGCCTTAGTATATTGTTAGGGACTACCCCATGGCTTCGTAGGAGTTGGCCCTGACGGAGGGAGTTAGTTAAGGTGTGACACCTTAACTCTCACTGCCCCAAGGACACAAGTGGATTGAAGATTTCTTCCCGTCTCCCAAGGTGTGTATAAGACGACAACAGGCCCAAGAGTAAAAGTAGGCGGCAAAAGCTAAAAGCAAAAATCAACCTTTAGATGCTTAAGCCGGGGATCACAGAGAAAGCAATAAAAGGTTTCGATGAAAAAGGGGGACCCATAAAACAATAAAACTCAAGACCTAGTTGGTGGATGGGGTCTCACCGCGAGCCAACCTATTAGGTCCATGGGCATGTAGCAGTCTGACACTACTATTCATCTGGTCTGCATGCCAGGTGAGTGGCTCTTGGTGGCATAACTAAGAAGAAAGGGGTCTCATCACGAGAGCCAACCTTCTCATCTCTAGTGAAATGCTTGTGGGTAACATTGTCACCACTAGTCTGCGCGAGCGGTGTCCCCCGACTATTCTCTTGAAAGAAAAACGAAATAAAAAGAAAAAAAGCGCCATTGAGTGGGCTAGAAACATTTGCATCCTTGACCAGGTGCAACTCACCCACCTCTTCACATGCACCCACATGTAAGACCTACATTTCACTGTCATCACTTTGCACCTTTAAACATCCCCAGCACCATCTAATGCCCATGACCTAGATTGGTCTTCATGCAGGAAACATCCCACATCTAAGGAGAATTATCGCAATAGGACATCCTGAGACCCTCTCAAACACGGCTTGTAGAATAGCACTTGCGTCTTTGAACTTTGTCTAGGAAAGGGGTTTTATACACATGTTGGAGTAACTTGATTATTAGATGTGATTGACATTACTATGATCCAGGTGACTTATGAGCCCATGGAGGCATACTTGTTGTTGCAGGACCATGCAGATGGACAAGTACATATGGAGATGATTGCTGGAAAACCTATCCTTTGAAGCATCTGCTAGAGCCCTACCATTTTAGCACTCTTACATCACTTGCTTCATCAAGCCTTTATTTATAAACTTGACCTTTAAGAAAAACCGCTAAATTCTAAGGTTACTTACTTCCCTAGTAGCGATTTTCCTTCTAGGGTTTTGTTGATTGAGGCCTTGGGTTACCAACACCTCAACTATTGTTGCCGTTCTAATACACTTGCTAACGTGAGCTAGAGTCAGGCTCACTGGTGTGTCCTCAGGAGAGGCACAATGCCTAGGTTCTCGGTCCACATTGTCACCTTGGTAGGACCTCTTCCTTCCTAGGCTCACTCCTAGGAAGGAAGCGGTCCTAGTTACTAGATTGATTTTTAGTGTCTAAGGTTCTAGGAGTTAGTTTCAATTTGTTAAAGGCTAAAGGGAAAACTAGCCTAGGATGCAAAGACAACAAATGCAAAGTGCAAGTCTAATCTAAATGCCAATCAACCCTTTCCCTAAGTCAACTAAGACTAGGGCCTAAGGTTAGACAATGGGGTCAACTAAGTTTGAGGGTGGTTTATTACAAAGTGTTTACAAATGAAATAAGTTAAACTACCCAAACCAAAAATTACAACACACAAAGAATAAAGATAATACAATGATTACACATGATACAAGTAAATACAAGATACAAGGAAATGTAAGTGAAAACACACATGAACCAAGCATACTAATGGCACATTACTCCATTTGGATTGCCTTCACTAGCAACCATAAAGCACTCAAGATTCAAAGAAGGTGATGCCTCCCAAGTGGGATACTCAGCCCCTTCTTGAATCACACCATAGAACAAATGAACCAAGATATACAATGTTTAACTCAATTGTTCAATAATACATGAAACATCAAAGACATCCACCATGAAGTTGCAACAAAGATATAAAGCAGTGTTATTAATGTGTGTTCCTAAGCATACATCTAAGTCTAAACACACAAAATGATCTATGCAACTAGATGTTTAAGGAGTTGTTTAAAAGTTAGATAAATTTTATTGTTCCCTCCCCTAAAATATGTTGGTGCTTTAAACCTCCTCCTCCCTTGGCCAAATGGTATTAGGGTGCTCAAGATAGTAAGGCCAGCAGAGGCCCACCTAGCTTCCCTGATCATGCAGCAGGTAGAGTACTTCAGAGGGATCCCCTTAAGGATCACGGAACGGTCCCCATCACTTCCCTCAGGTTGTTTTCCTCCAAACCCGTTTTAGATGGTGGAGATGGTGAATAAATAAAAGTTGTCTAAGTGTTATTATGACCCATTGGGTAGGTCTTTAGATGCAATTGGGTTGCTTTTAAAGAGTTTTAGGCACTTTAAATTTTACTTTAAGCGCATGGCCGAATTGAAAATGATGGTAAAAATGTGTTGCAAGATGTAAAATTAAAGATCATTAACACATCAAAACATAAATGGAAAAGTTACAAGAGATGTACCAGTCATTCATTAACCATTCCACATGTAGACTTAAAAGTTAAAGGTGAAAAAAGATGTGCTTGAAAGATGTAAGCGGTGCATGTAGTTGTTTAAACCATAAAATGTAACATGAATAGAAAAGAACGATAAGCAAGATAATCACCATAGCATCATATCACCATTTAGACATTAAAAGTGCAAGGTAAAAAGGGGTAAAGACAACTTGCCTTATGAAAGTGAAAAATGAGAGTAAAAGATTAACCATTTATCAACATATGTTATGTGTTAAGCCCATGTGAAAGATATGTGCTTGAAAGATAAAGATTTAACAGGTTAATGAGTGATATCTTAAACCATGAATTAGATCACATATGCTTAGAAATGTAAAGGTAAAATGATTTATGAAAAACTAATAGATTTGTCACTTAAGAGATATCCTAAAGCATTAAACCATTTAGCAATGTGAGCATAAGGACATGAAATAAAACAACTTGAAGAAAGGAAACTAGATGTGATGACTATCTAGAATTTTTTAACCATTAAGAGCATGTAATCATCAAAAATAAATTAGTTTCCCATAAGCCTAGCGATTTTGGGGATTACTCTCAAGGTCTTGAGCACAGTAGCTTATTAAGATTAAAAAAACTTAAAAGATGGAACTACTTACAATGGCCAAGGTGGAGCAAGCCTACCATTGTTGGCCAAGAGGGTTATTAACAAATTAACAAATTATTAAAAATGAAACAAATAAATAAATGAAAAACTTGAAAGGAAAGCAAACTAGCCCAGCCTAACGATATTGGAGATTTCTCCCCAAGGTGCTTGAGCAACTACTATGTTAACATGATTATACACAAAAGAATCAATGAAAAATGAAAGCTTGGATTTACAAGGAGAAAGGTTAAGAGATAGTTGCAACCAAGAGGGGTTCTTGGGAAAGTCCTCTAGATAGATTTGAAGCGTTTCCCTTATAGCTGGTAGAACACGCAAAAAAAAGGAAGCAAAAGCTTGCTGGAGATGTTGCAAAACACACACAAAATGTCAAAAAAAATGTGTTTTTTACAATTTTCTTATAAAATCTCCAAATTAAAGTAGATATTTTAGTGACCTATCTAAGACAGGATTAGCTCTGAGGAAAATGGTATGAAATGAAAACAATATATCAGATCCAAATAAAAAAAGGAAAGAGTTTGTGCAAGCTTTGGTTGGAAACTGCTCTAAAGTCTCTTCAAACCAACCCTTGTGAGACAAATCTACACACTAAAACAAGATGTGAGTTCAAAACAACATAGTATGATGATATAGAATAGCAAAATGAACTAATTCACAATACTAGCTAACAAACATACATGAATCACCAACACTAATGTCTATTTGATCTACCCAATTAAACTAATTTATTCAAGATACTAGCTAGAAACCCACAAATGTAAAAGGAAAAAAGTCACCTCATATGCAATGGACAAACATGACTAATCTATATTGGTCCAAATCACTCCAAAGTTTTTCTTATTGAATCCAAGATGTCTTGAAGACAGAAGCAACTAATTGTTCCAATGATCTCAAGAGAAATGAGTGAGTGGGGAGAGACAAAACAGAAAGTGGAGCCAGAATCACATTGTAACTTTAGCTCAAGAATGGTGTGAGTTGGGAGTGAGGAGAAGGTTCTATTTATACTTGGGAGAGCAAACCTACCTCTCTTGGATCAATGCCAAGTGTCCACCACCAAGCATAAGAGTAGATCTCAAGGCTAGGACACCATCTAAGGTTTAGCTAGATCTAGGGTGTAGGAAAATGTAGGAGGTGTTGGGATCAAGCAAGAGGTGTGACAGGAAGCCTTGGGATTCATGCCAAGGAGGTGAGAAGAGTCTCAAATAATTTTTTAAAAAATCATTTTGTGGAGTTTCTAGAAGAGGGAGGGCATAAATCCTCTTGGAGGGCAAAAAGGGTGAAAATGAAAGAATGGAGGTGGATTAATGAAAGAAAATGAGTTGGATCATCCTAGGAGGTGATGGTGGGGTCAAAGAAGTCATAACTTATGAGAGGGGCCCAAATAAGTCACAACAACCTTCCACCAAAGGCAATCACTTCCCTGAGGGGGTGTAATTTTTAGTATAAAAGGTGGGTAAGGGTTAGAATAGGTTGGGAAAAGGTTGGGAGGGGTTTAGGTAAAGTCTAATCTTGCTCTTTTTCCACCTTCAAACTCACCAATTAACTATTTTTACAAAGAATTACAAAAAAATGACTTGGCAAATTAAAATTGAAATGGTTTTATTTGACTTTGACTCAGGGTGGACAAATGCACCAGCAGAAGCTTTTGTCAGTAAAACGGTCTATGTGAATTGTTGGGGTGCCATTCCATTTTTCTTTTTGAGCACAAATATTCCTATCAAAAGCCCAAAGACCAGTTTTTACAATATTTTGCTCAAAAACATTTAATTAATTAAATAATTAAATTTGCTCAAAAACATTTAATTAATTAAATAATTAAAATCCCAACCTTAGGAAAATTAATTAAATTTAATTAATTAAAACAAACCTATCTAGACTCGACGAAATTCCGCGAAACTTTCTACACTGTCTGGCATGGTCATTTACAACATTCCTAAACAATAGCTACCAAAGGATGAGACCATTAGAACCCCGTTCACCACTTTGGAGGAATTATTGCATGTGTGGAGGGAAAAACTCAAGGGAAGTCAACCAGGCTAAAAAGCCCAATTGACAACCTGAGGATAAAAGACCCTCGGTGAAAGGAACTCTCCCAATGAAAACATCCCAAGGTACCTGACCTAACTATGATCCATGCAGACTTATTACATTATCAACCCACGCAGGGATGCAGAAATTTCGTTTACAAAATTTGTGCTGGAGCATCAAATGCCCAAGTAGAACCAATACTGTCTTCAAGATATCTGCATCAGGTGATGTATACTTCATGGCACATGAGTTGACCCCCTAGCTGAATAGGCGGTCAACACAACCATCATCCCTCTTGTCCTTAGCTCACACATTATCATTTGATTCCTTCAAGATTGTTGCAACAAAAAAGTGACTCCATTAGCCCTAAAGACACTGATCTAGACCTTATACTTGATTGATTGATGAGCGCAACCCTTAAATCTTATACATCAAGCTATTTGCTAACATTTCCTAACCCTAGATTAGACTAATCCACTAACAGTTTTGTTGTTGTTACAAAAGTAAGCTACAGCCAATTATTACAGCAGTAAAAGCTCTTAAAAGCAATTACTAAAGTTGAGTTTTACATTGCCTCATTAGCTTTTGACAAGTGCTAGCATAGTGCTATTGTTAGATTATCATTTTTGGTCATTTTGAAGCTTATTTAAGGCATTGATTGCGAAGCCATCATCATATATACATTATTGTTATAAACTTTTGTCTGCTTCTTCTTATATCAACTTATTGTTTTCATTGACAAGTCCAAGGTTTTATGAAGCACTAACATCAATTGTACTTGCAAAAATAGTGTTTTCTTGTTGCTTTGTCTAGACAGGTACACTTAAGCATATCATTGCTTCATTTGTTAAAACTTTGGGACTTTCTGATTGGTGTGACTTGTGAGAGGAGATAACTTTTCTTGATACTTCAACCTTTGCCTTCTCAAACCCCCAGGTCACCGGGGACATCTCCCCTGGGCTTTCACCCCTAAATAGAAAGTGGTGTCTTATTAATGTGACAATGATAGGACAACCTTCTGTTACGCCAATTTGCCCTCCTTTAGCCTTTCCCTTTTGGAGAAGTACAAATTGTGCGATAACAGGTATTTCACTTGAAAAAGAAACATCTCTCTCTATTAATCGGGAAAAAAAAGAAGTCAAAAAATGAAGCATTGTAGCATGAACTCTCAGAAGTAATTTTACCACAGATTGAAGTGAGTAGTTTCTCCCAAGCCATAGACTGTCAAAATTAGGATCCAAAATGCATTTGGTTACTGATTTGTTTACTATTATAGGAGACAGGTATATCATTTGAAACTCTACAGCTTGCACTCCCGTAAGAGATACCTCACTTCAAATGTGACATAGCAATTTGTTATTCAGAACAGAAGACCCAGAAAATACAACTTTCCTGAGAGAAATACAGAGCATTACTAAAGTGTAGATTGACTCATAAAATGGTTATCCAAATTCATTTCCATAGCCATGGTATAAGGATTCTGAAAGAGATGACTACTGTATTGCCTCACGAGTCTTAATAGTCTAATTCTTGAAAGAGAAATAATTTTATAGAGTAAAAAGGTGATGTGATTAACTGAATTTATTTTTTGTAAAATTACAGACAATAAAAACTTTTGCATCTGCTAATAACAGCCATACTTACAAGACATATATGACATGGCTGCAAGAGCTGCTCCACGATGCATAGCAGCACAGCATATGGCTGCTTTTTGGAAGGATGCTTCAACCAATGATTCAGCTGCGGCCACCACTTCCTGTCAATGAGTTGGAAAATATTTTCCTTTCAACTACTTGTTTTACAAGAAAATAAAAGATTTGCATTCAGTTAAATGAACTATCTTACTAATTTAGTCAAAAGGCCTAAAACCAAGTCAATATTCAAGTTTAGTAAAACCTTGGGGCAGCACCGGACAAATGTCGATGTGAAACTTGTATATGCTTCAACCAGATCAGGCTCTTGATCACAAACATAAGAGGAATTCAATGCAGAAACTGAATCTGCCGCAGTAAACATTTGAAATGTACTAATGAATAATGACCCATATTCTTCTTCATGCCCAAACTCCTCAATAACGACAGCAGCTGAGATCACCCAACAAATAAATGGTAAATAAACTTACCAATAAGGAAATGGTCACAGCAATCCATGGTAAGATGTATACAGATATAAAAGTCATTTTGCAAGTGATCTTTAAATACAAAACGACACTGAAACATTAAGTTCCATTAAAAGAATGCATATAATCCTTTAGAACATTACCTAGAAAGGGTGAAACTCAACCTTCTATGGAAATAAAATGTTGTTTGTTTTAGCAAATTTAAAGCTTTAAACACACAACTAAAGAAAAGGGCAGCATGCATTTATGTTGATGCATTAATATTATTTATTGATCCAATAAGCTTGTTGTTGATGTTTTGTAGCAGCGGGAGGTATTCCCTCCTGGACAACTTTTCTGAGAGAGGAAGATTCCAAGAAGTCAAAGGAAGACTAATGAACAGTTGAAGAACACCTCGGAAGAGAAGTCGGCCCACAGGGAAATAATAAAGTGGAAATAGAATTTCCAAGAAGAGAAGTCGGCCCACAGAAAAATAATAAAGTGGAAATAGAATTTCCAAAAAGAGAAGTCGGCCCCAGCTAAGTGACTGAACTAGTATAAATAAAGGTGACGCCTTGCTCATTTGAACACACACACTCATCATCTCAGCAAGGAAAAGGATGTGCAAGTCTGAGGCAATCCTAGGAGACACTGCAACTGGGGTTTCTAGGTGACTCTTGGTGATTTCTCTTGTGCGCTATCTCTAAAAGAGTTGCGCTAGTAATGTGTGATGGCTCAACTACCCTCGCAAGTTTTTGACAAGGAGAAGAGATAAGTTCTTGTATCAGGGTTTCTTCATTACTGGTTTTTCTCTTGTGAATAGAGTTTGTTCATGGTTGTATTGTATTATCAGAAAGATTCTCTCTAAGAAAAGTTGGTTGGGTTTTTCCCTATGTTTGGGGTTTTCCTAGGATAAATCTTTGTGTCTTCTTATGCTTGTCTTATATTTTTCAGTATATGATTGTTGAATGTTAAAGGAAGATCAAAGTACTCTAGTAAAGCTATTGCTACTGAAAATTTAAGAAAATCTAACTTGGTATCATAGGAGGTTACCTTCAGAACAATCTAATCATTGGATGGAAGATCGTACATTGTTGTAATTTTCCACTGCACAGATCTGAACTTGTCAAGCTCGTTGAGCAATTTATTGGAGGACGTTGGGATTAATTTTGCCATAGGAAAGCTCGCCCTACCCTAGCGCACCTCCTGGTGGTATCAGATTAAACTTGGTGAAAGTTGAAATTTCTCAATTACAGTTACAATTGCAGTTGCAGTTGTAGTTGCCAGTTACAGTTGCATTTGTCAGTTATAGTTGCATTTGTCAGTTACAAATGCACTTGCCAGTTGTAGTTGCAGTTGCCAGTTACAGTTATAGTTGCAGTTGCTAGTCGCCAATTGCAGTTGCAGTTGCCAGTTGCGCAAACCTTGAGATTAGAAGACAAGTTGAATGGTGCTACAAATTCCAGAGGTACGCACTTGTATATACGTTATATCATGAGGGTGTTTGCAAGATATGTACACTTGGAAAAAGGACATTTGTTCAAGCAGTGACAGTAGATCCAAAAGGATCATAAATCCCAACCCAAAACAATACCTTGAAGTTCTCATCCTGTCAAATGCACATCCTGCCCAGTCTGAGTCTATGTAACCAATCAAACTGACCCCATCTCCTCTCACATAGTCCAGTCCATAATCCATTGATCCTGCAATGTACCTCAAAACATGTTTTGCTCCTACACAATGAACACTCCTAGGCTCCACCATGTACTGGTTGAGAGTGTTCACAACAAAATAAATATTCGGTCTAGTGTTGACCAGATACATCAAGGAACCAATCAACTGACTGTATCTCATGGCATCCACCAACTTCGAATCCGAAGCACTAAGCTTATTCTAGTTGATGACCATAGGTATCGACATGGGTTTGCAGTCCTCCATCTGAAATTTGCTCAGAATATTTGTCGCATACTTTCCTTGTCCCATAAAGACGTGCCCATCTTCCTGCCACACCTCCATACCCAAGAAATAGTGCATCATTCCAATGTCCTTCATCTCAAACTTTGATGCAAGGCCCCACCTGCAATCATCTATGAGATACTCCCCTCCAGGGATGAACAAATCATCAACATATAGTATGAGAATGAGTGTATCCTCTCCCCGAATGATGTAGTAGAGGTTTAGATCTGCCTCACTCTTCTCAAATTCTTAAACCCATCAAAAGAAAGTAGGAGTCAATCCTTGAATATCAAGCTCGAGGAGCTTGCTTCAGACCATACAATGCGTTTTTCAAGAGGAACATGTGGGACTCTCTCCCCAATACCTCAAACCCTTGTGGTTGCTCAATGTATACCTCCTCCTCTGTGAATCCATTCAAAAATGTAGTCTTCACATCCATCTGATTGATCTTCCAACCCATCTTTGCTGCAATGGCCATAATACTTTGGATAGAAGTATATCTCGCAACTGGTGCAAACGTCTCATCCTAATCAATTCCCTCAATCTAAGAGAATCCTCGTGCCACAAAACGAGCCTTTTGTTTCTCTATGCTACCATCTTCAACATACTTGATCTTGTACAACCACCTGGAAGTCACCATTGACTTCCCTTCATGCCTAGGCACCACCTCCCACACATCATCGCGCATAATGGAGTCATACTCCTCCTGCATGGCCTCTCTCCAGACCTGTTGGTCTGCTGCCTACGCAAAAGTAGTGGGCTTGGAATATGTGATGCTCGTCACCATAGCCAGGTATGAACCAAACCTCTTTGGCGCTCTTCTCTCTCTCATCAACCTCTAGGGCTCCCCAGCATACTCCTTGGCTTCCTTCAAGGTCTCCTGAAACCATCTCGGTTTCCTCTTCCCTGAAGTAACCTCCTGTGGAGCAGTCTCCTCATGCCCCTGAGTCTCATCCATAGATCTATGCACAATAGTCTGAGATCCTAAAGCACGTGCACCTCTTGTCTGTATACAAGGCATCTGTTAACTTGTAGTTTTACTGGGTGGACCAGTCACCCCTGAACTTGGTGTACTCTACACCTGAGGCTATGTCCCCTGAGATGCATCACTATGTATCTGTGGGACCTCCTCAACTTGTTAAAATTTCAGACCCCAACCCAGTTTCAATCTCGCTGATTTTTCAGCCAAAGTTAAATGCCCAAACCCAGTTTCAGCATATAAAAACTTAGCAGAAAATGAACTTCATAACTGAAACATGAGGATTCTGAACATCGTTTTCAACGCAGAAATAAAATATCAAAAGTATGCAAAACTCAGAAAATTTAGACACAGGAATTTTCGGTCTAACTTCGACCCTGGAAAAACCCACAAGGGGAAAACCAGTGAGAGAGGGCTTTTTATTATTATTGAGCTTCTGAGAAATTTCTTTTACAGCATATTCATCTTCAGAAATTTACACAAACTTATCTGGACTTTCTTTCGCAAAAAATCCTTCCGAACAGTCCTGGAAAATGCTCCTCGATTTCTGTCCCAAAAATCCGTACAACTGTACGGCTGTCCCAGTAATTAATGTTGTACAGACTGTCTCGAAATTCGTGCCAAAACTCTGCTAAGACTGTATGAAAAACCCACCATGAACAGCTCCTTGAAAACCGTGTTGTATGGCCCTCGAAATTTGTGCCAAACTGTACGGACTATACG
>SNQJ01S0146697.1:0-23872 GCA_010110895.2 Picea sitchensis | reverse complement strand
GCATCTCACAAATTAATTTGACTAGGACCCAAATTAGGCACTTTCTCCCCCTTAGGCGCCTAGGAAAGAGAAACACTTGCCTTGGTACTTTATTTAATTAAAAATTTAACACAACTTTGTCTCTCAACTCTAGAGAACTCCTGAATGCTCTATTCTCCTCGAATCTGACATCTCTCCTCACAACCACTCTCCCTAGTGCTGGAATGCAGATTCGGTAGGCCTTAGACACTTCTGAATATCCAACTAAGATCCCCTTCTCTGCAGTGGGTTCCAGCTTTGTCCTCTTCCCAGAAGGGGCATGAGAGAACATCAAACACCCAAATATGAGAAGGTGCTCAACATCAGGCCTACTACTAGTGAAGGCCTCCTAAGGAGTCTTCCTCCCCAAAGCTCTATGGGGACTCTTGTTTTGCATATACACTGCAGTACTACAAGCCTCTGCCCATAACTAAAATGGAAATGCCTGATCATGCAATATCGATCTCGTTGCACCAACTATGGCCTTGTTCTTCCTCTCTGCAACCCCATTCTGCTGCAGGTTGTAAGGAATGGTCAATTGCCTCCTGATATCCTATTGGGTGCAGAAGTATGCAAACTCTAAGGAGGTATACTGACCTCCATTGTTCGACCGCAAGACCTTGATCTTTCTTCCTGTCTGGTTCTCCACAAGAGATTTAAACTCGGAATCTCTTGAAGACCTCACTCTTGGTCTTCAAGAAATAGATCCAGGTCTTCATGGAGTGGTCATCAATGAAAGTCACATAGTACTCACAACCACCAAAGGAAACTTGTGACATGGGCCCACACACATCAATGTGTATCAAATCAAGCACCCCAGCTAATCTAATGTCATCGCTAGGAAAGACAGTCTTGGTGTACTTCCCAAGAGTACACCCTTTGCACACCTCTTGATGCTCAATGACGAACTGTGGTAAACCTATCACAATCTCTCTCAACGACCTCAGAGCTCCATAATGCAAATGAGCCATCCTCCGGATCCATCGGATGGAGTGGAGAAGGCTTATATCCATCGGATCTATCCACTTGCACAAGTATTGAGGAGTTTTTAACCACCTTGGAGCATATTTTATTATTATTTGGAGGAGCTGGAGGAGCATATCTTGTGCGCATGGTTTAGGAAAATCAACACATGGTTTTGCAAATCAATTGGTGTTTTGGCTCATGGTTTGATGGATTGAACCACCATGGCACTCTTCTCTAGGGTGCACTCTTCTTGGAGGTTATTATATTATTTGTTGCAAGAAGATCTAACAACCTTGGCACATTTTCCAAGGGGACACTCAAGTTAGTTATTTATTTGGTCAATGTGGTTGGTAATTGACATCTTTCAAGGACACCTCTCCTACTAAAAGATTATTATATTATTTAATTGATCAAGGTTTTTACTCATGCACATGCTTCAAGAAGTTGGTTAGAGCCACACATGTGGATTCTCTATATTGAAGGGTGCACGTGTGGAGGATTTATTTATCATTTTTATAAGTTATATCTTGGTCAACCACTCAACTACCTAGAGGATGCATCCCACCTTCTTGGCTATTTTTGGAAGTGCTTCCCAACTAACTCATTCTTTTATTATTGCTGAAATTTCTCATGTAGTTAGATGACAACCAGTCACAAGACACGACCTGTCGGGATGTTGTGTCTATATCCTATTAAATTTGGCAACATCGACAATCATTCTCCAATGAGAGGCCATATGGGTCGCCCTGAGGCTAGCCAGGGAGATTTGGAGAATCAACCAATCTTGTAAGGTATTGACAAAAGCCAAGGGGAACGTACAACCTCTGTGAGTCAAACCAAAAGTCAGGACGAACGAGAGGATATGTAAATCTATTGCAAAAGTCAGGGGGGAGGTACAACCTCTGTGAGCATAGACAGTCTAGTGCAAAAGTCAGGGCGAACGTACAACCTCTGTGAGCATAGACAGACTAGTACAAAAGTCAGGGGGAGAGCGATACAATTTCTGTGAAACCCCTATTCAAACCTTTTGATCCATGATAAAAAGTCAAGGTATATAGCAAAAATTTAGTTGAATGTAAAATTCCTATGAGCTAGAAACAACGATCTTCCTTATATTGTAAATGATGTAAATGCATTGATCTAGTGTGTTGGCACATCTAACACCTTCCACCATGAAGAAATTCCAATTGCCTTGTAAGAGAGTCAAGTTGTAAAAGTCAAAGAGTTGCATGTCTAGGTCAGAGTCAAAGTTGTCAAGTTTGTTGCATGTTGCATGTTGCATCCATGCATGTCGTAATGCATGCTAAGGAGCTCACATGCATATCATGCACAGTATCCCCGATATCTGGGATAACTGGGAGATCATGTCTCGAGCCCCAAATGGTCCTAGACATGGAATACAAGATCAGATTGACTTGAGCATGCCCCCTGAGGGCCCATCTTTTCTTCACCGTCCCAGTTGTCTCGTGATGCTTGATTTTCCATCCTACCAGAGCACAGGCTTTACATCCCGGAGGGACTCTTGCTCTTACATGGAGTAATTGGTCGGTATCATGGTATGTCATGTTGATTGTTATAACCTTCTTATATATGCATTGGTTCCCTTTCATTTGATATTTGCTTGGATCTCTTACACTAATCCGCTTGACCATTGTTGGGGTGATTGATTGGGTAACTTAGTGAGTTCATCAGGTCTTAGTTAGCCACCAAGGGGATTTGCAGAGCCATCGTCATCCCACCATCTTATCATATTTTCATCTTATACCCAGCTCATCCAATGTTCACTAGTAAATGCATGAGGGATGACCTTTGAAGGTTACATCTTGTCTTGTGGAAGAAGGGCTAAAGGCCAGTGCAGTTGGTAAAAGATAAAAGCCATAGAAATAAAACCCTAGAGATGCTTAGCCGAGGGGATCAGAGAAGGCAATAAAAAGCCTCTCGATAAGAAACTAAAAGGACCTTAAGAATAATAATAATAAAAGACCTAACCAAGAGGTCTCATCACGGCCCGACCCATTATGTTCATAGGTATTTATGATGTAATGTGCCACTATGTCGGTCACCAAGCCCGAGTGATGACCTTTGGTTGCATGGCCAAGGAAGAGTGCATCGAAACCCGACCTTATCATTTCTGAAGATACCGATTAGTACTTATTGTCGACTCAGCCACCAAGCCAAAGGCGGTGTCCCTCACAGTGGTGTAATAAAAATAAAGAAAGCAATAAAAGAAAATAAGGCAATAAGGGCTTGGAAAAATACATCCATGGCAGTGCAGCTTGCCTCCTACAAAGGCACCCACAGACAACACGCGCCCTTGGTCTTACTATATTTGGACATCCCTAAAAACCATGTCACATGAAACATGGCTTGAATGATCTTGAGGAAACTTTCCATCTCTTCGCGGGTATTAGCCCAATGGGTTGTTATGTCGGTTTCCTTAGCTGTGTATAGGCCAGATGCAGTGTAATATCTTTGAGCTCTTAGATGATATGTTAGGGATTTCATGCATATGTTGATAACTTTAATAATGAAATATGATTTACATTGCTATGATCTACGTTGATGATGAGCCATGGAGGCGTGGTCTTTGATGTCTTGAGGACCAATGCGGCCCGGTGGTACAGAGGGGCCGGTACGTGGGAAATGATTAGCTCGGTGGACCTCCATGGAATTTTGAAGAGCGTCAAATGGATTCTTCTTTGGGATGGCGGCCGGAATAGCGTCATGATGAGCCCTTGCATGAAGAGATAGAAGGACGCCCTCACGGGCAGCTTTGGTGAGATTGACCTAGGGGGATCACTCCCTGCAGATGAGATGACGGCCTTGATGGACAGGACGCCACCCGAGGTAAATTTGGGCGTTTCACGAACATGTGTCAGCGTGCTGGGACTATTTGGCGCGTGTGGCAGGGAGTTCACGAAGACCCCGGAGGAGACCCAGCGTTTATATGGATCATAGATGATGCCAAAAGACCAGCGATCTCCATCAGAGGGGCCTGACTTCTCCCTTTTTAGCTCTATTTTGGCATTTTTAGCATTTAATATGACAAATAATGGAATATTGTTAGATCCCGACCTTGTCCATTGTTTTAATGACCTATTTTGTAATTAAAGGTCATTTGGATGATGATATAAAGAAGGGCGTTACCTCTAAAACGTATAACATAAAAAACTTGCTCTCTTGGAGATACTTCTTAGTCTTTTGTCTTGGTTATTTTTGGCTCTTGGGTGGTACACTTGGAGGGATTATCTTTGGCATGCATGTGGTGTTTTTATCATTGGAAGGTGTTACAACTAGGGTTTTGATTTGGCTCTTCATTGATTGTAAGTATATTTTGCATACAAAACTTCTTTATTGAATGGTTGTAGGTAGAATATCTTACCTTTATGGTTACATTGTTAATATTTTTCTTAATCATTGAAACCCTAAGAACAAGCACAAGTAGGTCATTGCTTCATATCCCCATGATAAAGACTTATTTAACCATTTGATGAAGAAAAAGTTCTAAACACAATACATTGCTACACTAGTTCATCTTTTCTTGAGTTAGCTTGAAGCATAAATTGAAGAAAAGAAGACATCATAGGCCTAATTAATTTTACATCTAGGGTTTGTCTCTTGGGGTTTGAAAAGCCTTGTCCCCAAGCAACACTTTTCAGCCATGGATTTATGTTTTATAGCTAGCCGTTTGTGCCAAAGAATTTTAAGGAAAGAAGGAGGAGCTTGTGAGGCCTGGGTTGTACAGATGAGCCTCCTCCCCTTGGGGTTTTGATTTGGTGGCCCTGCCATTGCAGCGCCATCAAACCCTAACTCTCCCGTCCTTAAGTTTAGATCTTTCCAAGCCTTTAGCCTCTCTCCATTTGACTCCGTGGCAAGGCGCTGATCTAAACCTAAAACGTTGAGCTCTTTGTTTTTAAAAAAACCTTTTTCAAGCTCTTAAGTTGAAACCCTAACTAAACCCACAAGCGTCTAGACCAACCCTAATTGTTGATGACGTCTTACCCTATTTGAACTTTCGTTTGGTCTAAAACTTGCGGCTAGGTCATCATTATTAGCCATAGAGGTGTTGAATAATTTCATTGGGCCAATTAGCAAAACGTTCACTTCTTTGTCTAACTAACCTAACCTAACCCTAAGGTGACATCATACATGTTTGAACTCTTGGGCGTTTTGGCTTAAAACGTTTGTGATATTGTCACCCTTTGATAGGCTTTGAGTTGTTGATCATCTTCATGAGCTTAATTTGCAAAACGTCCTTCTCATTTGTCTACCAAAACTAATCTGAAACGAGGCTGACGTCACCTCTAGTATGGTGACGCAACAACAATATTTGTGTATGACACATTCATTTGCATTGTGATATAATAAGGGATTGATTTTATACATTGTTGAATGCAATTATCATTTTGTATTTATTGAAGAAGTATTATAAGCCTTTTGTCTTTATTTGCAATCCTTGACTTCGTCAATAATTACAATTATCATTACTCATATATATTTAAAGATAGTCATTAAATTGTGAAGTACTAACCACTGCAGCACGTTTAGCTTTACTTTGCCTTGTCTCGCAAACATGTGCCTTTCTCAGTGGAATTACCTTTCTCTTGACTATATCTTCTTGGCAGTAATCTGTGAAGGGAAAGCCTATCTTAACCTTTGGAGCCTTAAACCCCTTGATCCTTTTTCCTTCAAAACCCCAGATTACTAGGAGGACGTCTCCCTTGGGATTAGCCACCCTAAATAGAAAGGGAAAGCCTATCTTAACCTTTGAGCCTTAAACCCTTGATCCTTTTCCTTCAAAACCCCAGATTACTAGGGACGTCTCCCTTGGGATTAGCCACCCTAAATAGAAAGAGCTCCCCATCGAGGTGACAGTGGGTGGGGAAGCTCATGTTACGCCAATTTGAGCCTTGCCTTCAAGCTACTTAAAGCTATACTACAGACTGAGCGATAACAATGCCAAAGGGGGAGTTTCTAACTGAAGTGGTAAAGTTCAGTTCTAATTCTGAATGCTGAGTTAAAGTTCAGTTCTAATTCCGGATGTTGAGTTAATGTTCAGTTTTAAATCTAATGGTTGAGTTAAGTTCAGCATGCACTCATACCTCTAATTCAAGCCCCATTTCCTCTCCACTCTTATATAAGAAAGAGGTTGAACCTATTTTCTATTGATGATTGCAGCTTCATGAGGCATTCTACAGATCGTACTCCTCTGGATTGAGTTGAGATGATCTGTGAGAACACGTATGTGATAGCTGAGTCATACTCCTCCGGACTGAGTTGAGATGACTTGTGTTGGTCCCTTGTCGTGCTCCTTTGGAATGAGTTGAGATGACTTGAGATGGTCTCATGTCGGACACCTATGGACTTAGTTGAGCTGACTTGAGATGGCTCTCCAGCTCGTACTCCTATGGATTTAGTTGAGTTGATCTGGTGAGGGTGACGTTCCTTGTGGTTGAGCACATGTGGACTTGTCCCTAGTGGCAGAGCACTAGAGGATGTTTGTGAGATCCCTTGCTATATTGTCTAAGAGTAAGATTATTGTGGAAACCCCAATTTGTATTGTAAAGGGTACAAGTCGGCCCCATTGTGTAAAGATAATTAATATTGTGTAAAAGATTAATTATATTATTAAGTTGTACAAGTCAGCCCTATTGTGCCAATAGACACATCTAATTGATGAGTTAGGTCATGTATTTATAAGAGAGATACATCCCCATTGTGGATCAAATCTCATTCACAACGCATTGTGGAGAGCTGGAATTTAGTGCGCATCTTTTCCTGCGCTATCCTCCTTGGTCATAGAGCACCCTCTTGTGTGCGCTAGGGTTTGTGGTGTAAGGGTGATCTTCTCTTGACTCTATAGCAAAGGATTGTTGGGTTATTCCCTTGATTGAGAAGGGTTTTCCCAGGATAACTTCTTGTGTCATGTGCATGGTTATTCTTCTTGTGATAATTTCCATATGACTCAATATTAATGACTAGCATGGTAATATAAACATTAGACACTAGACTTAGGTTTTCCAAGCTAAGGCCTCACCATCAATACACTCTCCAGCTTTGGAGGAATCGAGTGAAAAAACTCAAAAATTATAACTCGCTTAGAAAATTAATTCAAGCAAGAAATAATTAATAAGTAAAAAAAAACATTATAGAGTTGTGCAATCATGATTTAGTCTTAGGATGCTAATCCTTTTACAAATTCATCATGCTAGATACATTTTATTACAATGCCCCACGGGGGGATGGAAATGCGAAAAAAATGGTCATATTGACCAGCTGGACTTCTGAACTCTGAATTTTGAGCAACTGCTTGCTCAACCTTTGGCGGCTCGACTGCAAGTCCATCCTAGTGCAACTTGGTGGATAACACATTGCAGCCATATTGTTCCTCTTTTTCTCAACAAGAAATCCTCCCATTGAACATCGATTTGACTCCATTTGCCCAATAAAAAGACATTAGTCTCCGATCCATTCATTCACTCTGTGTACTACCTATGTAAAACTGTTTTGCTGGAATTTACTCTTCACTTCACCTTGCAATCCATGGTCTAAAATTCTAGCAATTCTATTCTAGGGAAGTCCCCCTTGTGCCAGAGGAGAGCTGGACTAAAGTGTAAAGAGGGTTGGTGAGATGACATTGTCCTCCTTCTTAGTTCCTCCAAGGCCTTGCTTGAGGTTTAGAAATTTATATCTAGAAGTGAGACTTTGAGAGGTCACAGTTTGTCACAACACATTCAACTTTTTCCTCTGCATTTGCACTTCCTTTTTTAGCAACAGCCACATATTCCTCCTAATACATGCCTTTTCTTCCTTCTCCAAAATTCCTTTCCTTTCAAAAAAAATCAGGCTCATCTTCTTTAATTGCAATATTATGTCTCCTTTGGCAAGAACTAAGCTTGTTCCTGGCCTTAAATCAGCCCCAGGTTCCACTATATTGTTACCCCAAGCTCTACTAGAAAGAAATCGTGAGTTTGTTAAAATTTTCATCACTTCCTACTCCCATTGTCTTATTAAAAAACCTTGACCATAAATTGAAATATTGAAACCTCATTGTGTTTTTGTCATAGATCCAAGAGAGGTACAACTATAAGAGTAGTCAAAGTACATTTACAAATTTATTTAACATCTGTAATCAGTAAGTTTAACTTATTAGATCAACTAGCGGTACAAGATCTATTATATTCTGATGATCTGACTGGGAAATCCATCAAATAATAAATCAGTTGAAGGTTCAACACTGAAATTCGTACTTTTCTTACAGCTGTTCAACAGAACACAATGTTTTGATGACATACCCTACAGCCAAAATGAGGTTCATATTATCACATGACAACAATTACTGAACAATCCATGTTTGGAATCTGGATGCCTGATGTCTTCTATGGGCAGTTACCTTGTGTTCTAGATCCTCTGGACAGCACAAAAGAATGATATCACCGTGAATTTCACTGTTGAGAGTAGCATTCCTCTTCAAATATGCAGTAAAGTTACATGGAGGTCCTACTAGTAACAGAACTAATAGATAGTGAGCCTGGTCAAGTGGCAATTAAACCAGCCATCTGCAATAACATAATCTTAAGTTCCATTTCCTTGAGGTGATGAGGAAGTCTACTCTATTGGAAAAAGTGACAAACTGGGTCCTTTATTTGTCATGTTTATGTTTGTATTTCTTACTGACAAATCTAACCTTTTTTAGCCAAATGCTAGTAAGGTATTACCAGTTCTTATGAAACATTCATGATGTTGGAAGGAGAGAAAATTTCTTGAAAGGCAAGCCATCACTTTTGACAACAGTGCTGAGAAGTTCCGACCTGCAATTGAAGACCAACAATTCATGGAAGTAACTGATAACTGATCTGGTGTTATACATACAGAAAGCAAGTAAATGTGTTGAAATAATTGACACCTGCTTCAAAATACCTGAGGCCTGAATAGCTTGCGACAGGGCTTTACAAACAGCAGTTGACAAACAACCATTTTGCATATGATCAGAACTGAATATACGTTCAAGGAGTGGCCAGAAGTGTCTCAGTATGAGGAGGATAGGTTCATCTCCAAATGATGATGAAAAAACAGGGGTTGAAATCTGCGTGAAAATTGCACCCATCCTGCAAGCAATTTGTTTTATGTCAATAATTCACAAGATCAAAAACTATACATTAAAGATTAAATCCATCAAATATTTTCATAAACATTAAAGATTAAATCTATCAATATTTCACAAGAAGGGGAACAAAGAAATTATAATTGTTTTACTTTTTGAAAACAAAGATCATAAAACAGTGTAGAAAACTGTATACTATTCTGTGCTCTGCAAAACATAACACGTTATGCTGTAATTTACTAATTACTAATTTTCATTCATAAGTTACCTTCATTAGACCACAATATCTACAGTGAGACATATAGTGTATAGAAAAACTAAGGAGATTATGTCTCGAGGCCCAAAGGTCCTACACATGGAGTATCGAGAGCCAAACGACTTGAGCTTGGCCCCGGAGGGTCCATCTTTTCTTCAGTGCATCCCATCTATCAGCAGCAGTAGCATCCATTCCACCTGCCTGGTCCTAAAGTAGCGGTGGATCTTGCTCCATGAGGTAATGAGTCTGGGTATCATGGTATGTGTCACTCTAATTTTCGAAGCATTTGAATATGTTGCACTAAAATCTCCTTTATTTCATAACGTTTGCTTCAAAATTATGCTCTCTATCTATGAAAGGTCATTGTCCATTCCTTCCATACTTACCATTTTTCATCATTATCCCTCTCATCTTCCCCTACCTTGGTTAAGGCATTGGGTTTTACACACTAGGAAGGGTTGTACCTTGCCTTGTGGGAAGAAGGGGCTAAAGGCCCAGAGGGTAAAAGTAGCTGGCAAGAGTTAAAATCCAAATAAAACCTTTGAGACGCTTCGCCTAGGGATTCCCGAGAAAGAAATAAAATACTTAAAACTATGCTCTCTATCTATGAAAGGTCATTGTCCATTCCTTCCATACTTACCATTTTTCATATCATTATCCCTCTCATCTTCCCCTACCTTGTTTCGGGCATTGGGTTTTCCATGTTGGGAAGGGTTGTACCTTGCCTTGTGGGAAGTAAAGCGCCGAAAGGCCCGTAGGGTAAAAGTAGTTTGAAAGAGTTAAAATCCAAATAAAACCTTTGAGACGCCTAGGGATTCCCCGGTGAAAGAAATAAAAATACTTCTCAAGAAGAAAAGGGATCCGTAAGATAAAATAAAATTTAAGGTCTAGTTGGTGGATGGGAGGTCTCACTCATGAGTCGCCTATTAGGTCCATGGGCATATAACGGTATGACACTACCATCTATCCGTCACCAAACCGGTAGTGGCTTTTGGTGGTATAGCCAAGAGAAAGAGGGTCTCATCATGAGCCAACTCTCTCATTTCCTCGGCGCTTGTGGGTAACGCCGTCATCTCCGTCACGCTTAGGAAAGCGATCCAAAACGATCTAGAAGCCCCGATAGGCTTGAAAAATGCCTCAAAATGAAAGTGCTCTAATGCGACGTAAACCTCGTACATTAAGGCCCGGCCTCGCCTTTCCCTCGGCCCGGCGGTATATTTACTTCGGGCTAAACGGAGTCCGTATGGAGAAGATATCGCGATCCCCGCCTCAAAAGTCAAACAGTGTGGGGGGATGACCTGCATACCGCGCGGCGTGGCTGTACACCGACGGGCCAACCGTAAGGCTTACACGCGGCGTGCCGCATAAAGGCCGGGCGCAGAAGAACTGCAGACAGACACGCATAGCTTCCGTGTGATGCCACGGTCATACAGCTTTGACTTTTTGGCATGCGCTTTGGCCAATAATGGTGACACGCGGTCACCACTGGTGACATCGGCACCGGACGCCATCCAAAGGACGCGCATACCGATGTGGCGCATTTATCATGCCGACGGGCGCACATCACGCTGCATGACCGGGCGCACGGCAGTTGACGCGGGCACACGCAATAATTTGTATGCGGACACGCGTCCGCCATTGCTGAAAACGCCACGCACCACCTTCAATGTGGTGCCACGCATACCGTGATGATCTGGCCGCTGGTTACATGTTGTAAATTGTTTGGTCGCCGGGTCGAACTCCACTAATTCCTGCTGTGTGAACTACATAATGAATTCTGCCAGCCAACTCACCGCCCCGGGCGGGTTTTGTTATATGAATCGGCGTATATTATTTTAAAATCGGTTTAAAGATTTGCATGGCGGGAAAAGCGCCGGGGCCAAGCCCCCACCGAATTTAATGTGACCGCTCCATTGAACCAATCCGGGCCGCGCGAGGATTCAACAACCATAGCGCGGGCGAATAGGGCCTGGCCCTCGGTTCACGGGCGGGTTACCATACGACCAGGGTTTAAACTTGGCGCGGGATTGTTAACCGTTTAGCCCACGAGCCCATGAAATTCGCCATGCGACCAGGTTAGCACCGGAGAAGGGGCTGGCCACACGGGCGTGTGGCCACATGGGCCTCCCATATGGCCAGGAGCGCGTCAATCGGGGGGCTGCGCCCGAATTTGAACCAATACATTGTAAAAGTGGGTTTTTAACAAAGAATTTGGTTTTTATGTAATTAATTGTTCATATTTAGCAGATTTTCTCTATTTTGGGGGATATTGGGTTTTTTTAGAGGCCAGATTCTTGGAGGAAGTTGGGGATGTCAAACCAACTCCATTCCTATATAAACTAGGCCCTCGCTTGACAAGGGACAAATATTCAGAAAGTGCAGTTATGCTCAAGGAAAGCCAAGCCAAAGTCAGCTTTGTTGTGGAAGCCCCGAGGAAACGCTATTCCGATCGCTTCGGGAGCTTGGAGCATCGGCTTTGTAATAGCCGCTTCTTTGGTGGTTCTTGAGATCCGGGACAACAAGACCAGATTAGTCTTGTGGTGCCTTTGGGCATTGTTGAGATGTAATTTTGAGCACTTGGAGAAATAAAGAAGCCTCCCCAATGCTTGCAAAAGGTTCTGGTGACGTAGGGCAACATTGTGCCAACTCCGCTATCAACCTCGCTCTTTATGGTTTGTCATTATGATTCTTTCGCATCTACATGTGTATTTGACTCGATATAATCCCTCTTTCTTCATTCTTTCGTTAAAATCTCAATTAGTTAAATTATTCATGCAAGTTTAAAACTCAACCATAATCATTGAAAAGATCCCGCCAGATCAATTGGTATCGAAAGCTAGTTTGATGTTTTGATTTGAGTTGCATGATAACCAAAAGTTGCAAATAAGGGTGAAGGTGAGCTTGTTGCATAAAATCCATTAATTGGATTGAGAAAGAGAGCTTCTTTCAAAGAGAAGATGGCATCTGACAAGGGATTCTCAAGAAGAGAAAGACTTCCGGAAAAACATTCCATGCTATGTCAGAAATGGTGACAAATTTTAAAGCGAAGATTATTTGAACGGAAGCGACCGGGTTTTGGGTAATAATTTTAAAGGCAAAAAGTGAAGAGGAAGAGGACCATCCTCACATTCCTCCTTCACCTCCATCAACACCTCCTTCTTTCTCCTTCTTCTTCAAGTTCAAAGTTCTAAATCTAATGGAAAGAAAAAATGTACATACATAAACATGAAATGCCATTATTGAAACTTGATGTAAAGTTTGAATTGCCCATATATGATGGCAGGAAGTGAATGCAGAGAAACTTGATAACCGGATCAGACAAATGGAGGTATACCGCAGTGTTCAAAGAAATCAAGGATGAGGCCACACAAATAAAGTTGGCATCTTGAGACTTGCAAGTACAACTCTAATCTGGTGGCAAAACAAGCTGCAAAAAAGAACACAAGATGTGGGTAAAGTAATTCCATCATGGAAGAATTTTATTTCTCGCGACTTAGGAAACAATTCTTATCCCTTTGGGTTATAAAGAAAAGCACTCATTGAATGGCAAACTTTAAAGCTAAGAAAAGGACAATCGGGTGCAAGAATATAATCGATGGATTTAGGAAAATGGCATTAATGTTAGACATTCCTTTGCAAACACAAGAAACACCTATGAAGTATATAGGTGGATTGCCCGCATATTAGAAATATTGTTTTCATGTTTGGGACCCACTAACCTTGATGATTTCAAAGCTACATATATTGGAAGGGAAAGGTGTGTATGTCGTGGGAATCAATATTTTCAAAGAAAGATGAAAGAGAAAAGGTATGGTAATGGCAAGAGTGCAAAACAATCATATCCAAGAAAGAAGAGGTTCCCCTGCAAACATTTGAAAGAGGGACATGATGAGGACAAATGTTGGCATTGCATCCGAAAAAGACCAAAGTGGTTCAGTCGAAAGAAGGAATGCAAAATGCGAGGCCGCAGAACGCATATCAAAGCCTATCGATTGGGACGACCGCGGGATGAATCTAAGATGACATTCATTGGTTGGTGTGACAAGTAAATTTGGTAAAGAGACTGATTGTAGAAATAAGTTATTTCATATAAGAGTATTAATGCGACACACCAAGATAGATACACTAATCGACAGTTGATCTCAATCAAATCTAATCTCGTAAGAGTTGGTTAAAAATTGGGATTAATAACACAACCACATCACAAACCTTTACACACTTAAATGGATGAGCAATCGACACCAGATGCACATAACAGCAATGGGCCGCTAAGTTTGTAATTTCGTGATAAGTGCTGTGGATGAAGTTACTTGTGATGTAGTGTCGCTAAAAGAATGTGGAATCATCTTAGGAAGTCCGTACTTTCAGAAGGATCGAAAAAGCAATCTTTTACAGAACTAAGAATCAGTATCTGTTTACTAAAGAAGGTCATGACCACATAGTGCATGCTCATCATGTTAAAGAAAGTAACAAACTTCAAACCATAAAATGCTTAACAAAGGCAAGGTGTTAGCTTAATGTGACAAACCACTAATTGTTTCAAACGAAGTTATAGATCTTAAGCAAGAACAAGACATGATTATTGAGTGGAAAAATTAATCATAAATTGCTTCAAGATAAACTTTTGTCGTGCAAATACTTCAATTATATCGCCTTCATTGGCGGCCGCTTTCTGATGTTATCATCAGCAATGTTCAGTACATGGATGATTGTGGCTTCAGTGAAATGTAACATTATTGCAATGACTAACAATGTAATTTCAGTGGTCATCATTGTATTACAACTAATCTTGATGAGACAGGTACGTGACGTAGTTCAGAGACAGAGAGCAAGTTGGGCGGCCTATCCCGAGCTTGTTGATCGATCAAGAACCTTTTTGGGGACCAAAAGGTCTTTTAGGGGGGAAGTGTGATCCAAAATCGGATCCGTAAGCCCGACAGGGCTTGAAAATGCTCAAAATGAAAAGTTCGAATGCCATCAAAACCTCGCTATTGTGAATCAGCCTCGCCTTCCCCGATTTCGGGCGGTATATTTATCACAAACCTGAGTCCCATGGAGAAGATATCGCTACTCGTCCGAAAAAGTCGTAAACAAAGTAAAAGGGGATGATCAGAGGTCCGTAATTCAATGTTGCTTAACTAACCGTCAACAACCTATTTAATCTCTAAAACCGTAACCGGACCGGAACCGAAAACTGAAAACCCATCAAAACCGTTTCTAAAAATAAGCAAATATTCAATTTTTCAAAAAAATACATATTCATGTGCATCCATGTGAATCCAAACCATTATACACAAATTTGCAAAAGTCATATATATTCATGTGCATCCATGTGAATCCAATTCCAAAATCCACATTCCAAACCATTATACACAAATTTGCAAAGTTTCATATATATTCATGTGCATCCATGTGAATCTAGATTCCAAACCATTATACACAAATTTGCAAAAGTTTCTCATATATATATAACAAGTAATAGTGTATAAAACCAAAAATAGCACTATGAGTAAGTGCACTCCATGAGTCCATAATATATATGAAAAGCCGAATCAAGATACATCATCAAAACGGCTCTAGAGTCTAAATGGCAAAAATAACTCTAGAGAGTCAAAGACTACACAATCTAATAATCTGACCGTGATCGAAAAGGAAGCCTCAGAGGACTCCGTGAAGTCGACCTCGAGTCATCATCCCATTCTACACCTTCAACATGAGTAGATCACCGGGGATTCCGAAGCCCCGGCTTGATTCCCCGGGTCCGTAAGGCAAAGATACAAAACGTGTCAGAAAAGACGGCGGGCTACATTCTCCCCGGGATGGCTCTCAGATCCAACCATCCATGAAAAGGTCATCATGGTCAAAAGTCAAGTATTGAGTCTCCACAACCCAACTGGATGAGGGATCAATATCATCCAAGAATATGTTGTTGGATTCAGGGGTCTTGTTTATCAATTGGTTGCGCCTCAACTTAAGGTTATACTGAACAAAGACTATATCATTCAACCGCTTTTGCTCTAAACGATTTCTCTTCTCTTGGTGTGTATATCACCAAAAACACTCCAGCTATGCTCACACCCGTAAGCACCGGTGATAACCAAGGCTCAATATATGAACCGCAAATTTCTGCAATTCATGGAACTGGCTACCAAATTGTTGCCATCAATAAGCTGCATGTAAAGACATAAGAGATTTAGCAAAGGATTTTAAAAGTTTGATTTAATTTTGCCATGAATAATATAATTAAAACTTTGACTTCAGCAATTAATGCACTGTGGATCTCTTTGCTCTACCCTCAATGTTTTCCATAGCCATGCCAAAGGTACCAATACTCTCATTGAAATGCAAGAGTTTGTCGTGTATCTCATCTTGTTTGATCAATCAGGGACCATGCGTACAATGCATTTGTATAATCCTTCTTTACCTCCCCATCTGCTTCAAAAATCTTTTGTGTAATGGTACCTTCAAAGAGTTAAAACTAAGAGTCAATGAGTTTGAACTTTGAAACATTAGCTGTTTCGCTAAAGTTTATAAAATTTCCATAAATAAAATTTAATAATATCTCTTAAAAAACTTTGAAATTACTTACCTTGGGTTCAAGTAATAACATGTTGCATGTAAAGGTCGATGGAGTTGCTTATTCCATCTTTCATCAATGATTCTCCACAAAGTTGGAAGATACTTTGCCTTACCTGATGTTTCCCTTTATTGCCTCCCTTGGCCCCATCCATGGCCTCAGAACAAAACCCATGGCTGGTTTATCACCATCCACCATTCTCAAAACCTTCACAAGAGGTGCACTAAATAGCACTATCTCCTCTGCCCTCTTCCAAAATGATTTCTCAAACACTTTTTCAATAATTTTGCTCTTCCGCCTTCTTGCTCCATTGAGATGTATTCCACCTATCACAAGAGAACATCTTCCTCGTGTTGGCTTTGGTCAATCATGGATTGCAACGTAAGAAAATTCGCTGCAAAACGTGTGATAGCTGACCAGACAATCTCTCTTCCATCAGTGCTTTTTCTCATAAGGTTCAAAACCCATGAGTGGTTGTAGATGTACCTTGTTATGCTTTTTACCTTTGTTCCATTGTTTTTTCACCCATTCAATTTTCCCAATATCCCTCAAGCATGAGGTCCAAACAATGGGCTGCACATGGAGTCCAACAAATGGTACGATGCTTCTCCTCTAACATCTTCTTCCAAATGCAACATAATTTGCGATTATCCGCGGATAACCCTGTACAACATTCTCGCACTTCACCTCCCTCAACTACTTCATCCAAAAGACTAAATAGTAAATTTGCATCTTTCACTTGATCGGATGCATCCACTGATTTAAGGAACATAGTTCCTAGGGCAAGCACAAGGGAAGTTAAGAATGGTGCGCGGATCGGCCGATCACCCATCCATCGTATTACGATTGTGCACCCCTGCTTTAGACCAGACTCCTTTGAACTCGGTGGAGGTATTCCCTTTTAGTTCTTCAACTTCATTTCTTAACGTATTCCCAATATCTCTTTACAACCGTGTCCCCGAAGCCCGGATCCACATGAAGTTACAAAGATCCAACATAGGTTGGTATAAAATGTGACTTCATGTTATGGAAAGGTATGTCCCATCATACCACCACCTAGCAAATGCATTCCCAAGTACCTTTTCTATCTTCTTCCATTTGGCATCAATGTTATGGTTGGAGAAACCGTGGATGGTGCGGGTAAAAAAATGTGTCGGGTAAGCCATTTCACGGTGGGTCTTTGATCCCTCGGATGCACCATCACTTCCACCAACATGTTCTACTTCTCTGGGATTGGTATAAGGATCATACCTACACCCAAGGGTTGGAAACAAAGGATTCCTCAAAACTAGGCACTCTATCTTGAGGATCACTATCAAATCAAGTTCTAGTTCGGGTTCCACTACTACCTCTCCCCACCCCTTTAAGATTTTAGTCTTGGCCGGGCTTGATAGTTTCGACATGGCCCATCATCTTGCCTTTAGTTCATCAAACTTTTTTGCATGGTTTTACATTCCCTCTTGCATGGGCTAGATGTTGTTTTGATTCTATGAATAATTTCCACCAACCCCCCTTTGACAATAATTACAAACCAATGCCCCCATCAATCACTTGGCAATGAAGCCATGTTGGATCTTTCTTTCTTTAGGAGCCATGAAAACAAATAAAAATCTACAAATAAAAAAAAAAAAAAAACTTCTAAATTTTAATTGCTAGAGGTTGGGGAAAAAGTTGAAAACAAATAATTTTTTTGTATAAAAAACAACATTTTAAGGGAAGTAAGTGCATAGTTACATACCTTGGAAACAAGCTCCAAATTTGCCCAAGAAAGAAGCTCCAAAGCTGTCCAAGAAATATGCTCCAAAATAGCTCCAAATATGCTCCCAAACTCGGCAAAATAACTCTCCAAATAAACCTCAAGAAAAGAGGCAAAATAACTCTTCAAATGAGTCCACCAATCACCTCTCCAAAGCAAGCTATCAACCTCTCCACCTCAGCCACACAATCAACTCTCTAAAACTCAAGAAACCCACTTAGCCCAAAAACTCAAGGAGAAGCCAAATGAGTAGTGGTGCGAGTGAAAGAGAGGGGTGGGTTGGTTTTATAGGGTTTATTAGAGCTCTGTGCGCCCTAGAAGCTTCCCCAAGCTTGGGCTCCAACCCTAACTTTTAAAAACAAAAAACATCTTTAATTTGCGTCCACGGCCTTCTTGACAGTTTTGACCGTTTTTGACCGGTTCCGTAAGGAACCGGCCGGTTCAAGCAAAACCGTTCGTGACGCAACTCGCCAAACACTTTCAACGGCTTGAACCGAAATGCACCGGAACTGGGTCGGACCGCTCGCTTTGCCGTTCCTGGCCCGACTCGGCAACACCGGGTCCAGCTACCCATCGCAGTGGTCGCATACCGACGTAATAAATCCGTGGCTTACACGCGGCGTGTCAGCATAAAGCGTCGGGCGCGGGCATAAACTGTGACAGACACAGTATGCTCCAGTGATGCCATGTGTCATAATGCTTTGATCTTTGGCATGCAGCTTTAGCCGCTATCGAAAGTGACATCGCATCACCACCTCGTGGTGACACATGGCATGTCACGCCATCCGCTGGACGCATATCGACAGGAAGCACGGCCACAGTCGGTGGGGCGACACGCCGCGCATGACCGGGCAAGACGCGTAGTTGGACGTGCGGGTACACGTAATACCTTAGGCGCTGGACATCGTCCGCCGACATTTGAAAACGCCACGCAATTCACCTGCCGTGCGCCACGCGGGCCGTATGATTCGGCCGCTGGTTATATAAGCTGTCAATTTGGTTTGGTCGCCGGGTCGAACTCCACGACTCGGCTGTGTGAACGACATAATGAATTCTGCTAGTCAAACGTAATCGGGCCCCGGCGGGTTTTGTTATAAGGAACGCTGCATATTATTTTAAAATCGGCTTTAAAGATTTGCATGGCGTGGAAGGAGCCCGCCAAGCCCTACCGAATTTAATGTGACCGCTCCATTGAACCACAACGCCGCTGAGGATTCAAATAACCATGCGGCTTAATAGGGCCTGGCCCTCGGTTCACGGGCGGGTTACCATACGACCAGGGTTTAAACTTGGCGCGGGATTGTTAACCGTTTAGCCCACGAGCCCATGAAATTCGCCATGCGACCAGGTTAGCACCGGAGAAGGGGGCCATGATACGCCAAGTACACATGGGCCCCATATGGGCTGTGAGCTGCCGACCGGGGTCATACCGGTACTGAACCAATACATTGTAAAAGTGGGTTTTAACAAAGAATTTGGTTTTTTATGTAATTAATTAGCCTATATTTAGCTGATTTTCTCCATTTTGGGGGATATTGGTCATTTTTGTAGGCCGCATTCTTGGAGGAAGTTGGGGATCTAAAACCAACTCCATTCCTATATGTCCGTGCCCGCTTTGAGGCCAAGGCGCCATTCAGAGCGTGAGTTTTGCTCAAGGAAAGCCAAGCCAAAGTCAATTCGATGCAGGGAAGCCTTTGAGGTGGAAACTGGCTCGGATCGCTGGAGCTTGAGCACCGGGCTTGTATGTCAGCTTTCTTTATGTGGTTCTGAGATTCTGGGACAACAAGACCGTGACGCCTTGTATCCTTTGGGAATTGCTGAGATGTAATTTGAGCACTTGAGCGTAGGCCAAAGCCCCCACACAGATAAAGGCTCGGAGACGTAGGTAAACATTGTGCCGAACTCCGTTAACAAACTTGTTGCTATGGTTTGTCGCTTTATGATTCTTCGGGGACCGTGATATGTGTATTTGACTGATATAATCCTCTTTTTTCCTCATTCTTTCTGCTAAATTCTCAAATGGTTAAATTATTCATGCAAGTTTAAAACTCAACCATAATCATTGAAAAGATCCCGCCAGATCGCATTAAAGGTCCCCAAATTTTCCCTTTGAAAGAAAAAACAATAAGACTAAGAATAAAGGCATTGAATGGGCTAGGAAACAATGACATCCATGATAAGGTGCAATTCACCCTCCACAAAGGAACCTACAAGTAAGACTCTACATTTCCCTCACTCCGCACCCTCTACCCAAACACTTCAAGGAGAGGATATTGGGCCAAGTCCAAGCATGGATTTACCTTTATTTCTCGCATACACTCCAAGTGATTTCTGATATTGTTCACCTTTCTCATTCTTCATTTCGGTAACTAACATGCTTAGATAGGTCAACTAAAATCATTTAATTTTCCTGGTTCTTATATGCACGAAATATTTGCCTAAAACAAAGATTTCATAACATTTTCTGAGTGTAGTTGTAGCTCAAATCGCTATTGTTGATTTTCAAGTAGGTTCTTACCAGGACATGAGGGCATGCTGCCCAAATCACTTGCACAACACATCCTCCAAACAACTCCTCTCTCACTAGGTGGAACGCTTTGCCTTCCAATCTATTCTGTAATACCTGTAGCCCAAGCCCGGCGGGGTTGTACCTAAGCTGCTTGCTTTCTTTTCAATCTTTTACGCTGTGTTTAGCTAGATTAGTCGTGGATTTCTCACACATGCAATAATTCCTAATTTAAAATAATCTAGAGTAGATCTCATAACACATGCTAGCTTAGGACCTGTGGTGGCTTTTAGATTAGATCGTTATTTTCCGTGGCATGCAAGTTCAGTTTATCTAATCTTTATATTACACATGTGCATGCTAACACCGGCTCTCATAAAGGCTCAATTAATCGCTTTTCACCAAGTAGTTACTTTCAATTTTCACACTTCACATTTTGCAATATAATAACTAAGAACTCTCGTTAATTCTGGTCTGGGTCCCCAAGGCCTTCTCGAAACTAAAATTTAACTTGCAATCCATTGTCTAAAGGCATCAACCTTCTTCACATCTTTCAAATTTCAATACTTTGCAACTTTGTTGAGCAAGTTACAAGCACTCAATAACACTTCACTTTTTTAGCTCATAGATCTAAAATTCATTAATTAGATTTAATAGGACACCTTAACTCACCATCTTCGCTTAATTAAAAACTGGGTTTTGAGGAAAGTTTTAAATCTTTTCCCCGAGTACTCGCCATAGGGTTGACCTCAGTAGCTAGGGTAGGGCCTGCTGTCTCACTTGAGTATCCAAAGAACCAATTTGGTAATTGGGGGGAGGAGAGTTTTTTCGGCTGACACCTAGATAGGGCTAAAATTAATTCCTCACCTTAATCACTCTGATTTAATCTTCAAACCAAGCAACAATTCAAGCAATACATTCACACACTTGCAAGTTCATTGATCTCCTTATCTTTCATTTTACATTCATATGCAAGCTAAATTATGTGTTGTGGAATTATCGCTAAGTGGTTATATCTCTTCATCCTGAGCACTTTTACTTCCAAAGCTTTCATCTATTTTGTTCATTTATCCGCGGGTGTGATCCTTCAAGAAGTGTGCATCCACCTGGAGGCATTCTCTTGATTGGTCTTGAGTGCTTTGCGTCTCTTAGCCATTGAAAAGCATTCCAACGGAACTCTATCTGTTGAGAGCATGCTTGGCTTCATGTGTTGATGATTGCATTATCTTGAGTATCTTTAATTCCTACACATGCAAGTAAACTTGTTAGTATATTGTCCATCTTGTATCTAGTCTTAATCAGATATCCTGAGCATATTACATTTTGTATCTAATCAGACTGGCCTTATTGTAATACTTTGTAACTTATCTTGTAACGCATTCCCCTAACTTAGTTGACCATATTGCCCAATCTTAGGCACTAGTCTTAAGGTTCTAAGAAAAGGTCCGATTCTCATACTTAGATAGTTGCATCTGCATTTGTTGATTGACATCTGAAGGATTCCCCTCGACCTTTTAACCAATTAAACCAACTCCTAGAACATTAAATATTAATCTCTTCTAGTGTAACTAGGGTCTACCCTTGGCTTCCCTAGGAGTTAGTTTCCTAGACGAAGAGGTTCAAGTCAAAGTGACAAAGTGGACTTTGAACCTAGGCATTGTTCGAGACACACTAAGTGAGTATAGCTCACGCTTGCAAGTGTGTGTAAGGACTCGTAACATATTTTTGGCACCGTTGTCGGTGATAAGTCATTTATCCTTGGTCAGTAAACGACTTAATCCTATTTTAAGAACTAAGTAATACACTTTAGTCCCTAAAAGTCTTTGAACTTGCATTGGTTGATTGCATTTGTTTCCTTTCCAAGTGGCAACTCCATTGAACAACTCTGTCAAGAAATATACTACTAGGAGTAATACACAAGGTTTGATTTATTCTTTTCCTAAACCTCGGTGAAGGCCAGGGAGAAGGATAAATCGCTTTGCCCCTTTAGGATCGCCACTTTGAAATTATTGGAGGGGAAGCACTCACTGTTATCCAATACTTGTTCCAAAACTAATAATCAACAAACCGCTAATAATCTTACCCAATACTAACGCTAACCATGAGTATCTTTGAGGCCTTTGAATTTTGGTAAACATCCGGTGCCCCACACCAAGTCCCCCGTGAGAAAGCCATAGACAAGTTGGCTATTTTTTAGGGAAACAATGCAATCAGTGTAAAGTCCCACATCTTGAACTTCCAAATGTGTGTGGAAAGATATTGTAGAGGTCATGATGGAGAAGATGTAAAATGACCCTATTTGTGTATTCACTAGAAGGTGATGTGCTTCTGGCCAAATGGTTTGCAAATTTTGATCCAGCTAAGTTCAACACCCTTGATTCTTGGATGACCTTGAAAAAGATGGGGTGATCGTATGGTTAGGTTTCGCCATATGTACCCCACTTCTAGCCATAAGAAAGAGAACAAAACAGTGGAAGAATTCAACGCTAAGTTCAACAGCTTTAGTGAGGAGTCTCTTCATGATGACATTAAACCCTCGGATGCTGCAATCTTGATATATTATATGGGAAGGCTTCTTTGAGGGAGAAATGAGGTATGCCTTGAGAGATAAGGACCCCCAGGATTTGAAAACAGCACAAACCACGGCTATCAAAATTGATAAGAACATGCGGGATGCTAGGAAGTCTAACATCCCGGTTTTTTACTAGAGGGTCTTCTTCCCAACATTTTGATGAGAAGAAGAAGAGTGTTGAAACTCATAAATCTTCCAGTGATGGGATTAAGGAACTCACTCAATTGATTAAACAAATGGAAATCAATCATGCTAATCAAATAAAACAAATAGATATTAACCATGCTAATAAAATGAATGTCATGCAAAATAGATTGATAGCCATGGAGAGGGGCCAAGCTAAAAGGTCCCAACATAGGCCAAATGACAAATGGCCTAAGAAATCGCCTCCCCAAGATCAAAGACCACCAAATCCATTTGAATCCACTAATTGGGTTGACCACCAGGCTGTTCATTATTGCAGACCTTGTGAGCAATTCCATGATGAAAAAACGTGCCAAGTCTTCCTTCACCTTGATGATGAGACGGGACCTTATGGATCTTTGAATGAACAAGTTAATATGTTTGGTCATAAGTATAATGAGGGCATGTATGATTGGATGGATTCAGATGAACATAATGAGGGGGCGAGAAATTTGAATTGCACGAGTGATGTTGTGGTGGATAAGGTGACAGAAATGTTTGGTCCTAAGCCTACTCCACGACAAGTAGCTGAAATGGCTAAGTTTAGAGGCATTACCTACCAAAGGAACGGAAATAATAGGTGGAATTCTCTTTCATGTTATTTCATACTTAAGGCCATTTGCCATCACTTAAGTTAATGTATTGTTGGACATGTTGATAGTGTAGGCACACATTTAAATTTTCAGCTTTCTCTTTCACACTTAACACTCTATCTTAATGCTATAACAATCAATGTTTAAGTGGTGATAAGCTTTAAATCTTTCCTTCTTTCTTTGGCAAGCTGTCCTTGCCCTTGTTCATTAGCATTCTTTTACAAGTTTTTCATGTTATGGTTCAATAAATGGTGATGCAATAACTCTTTATTTCAGCTCTCTCTTTTACATGCTTTACATGTGTTAATGTGCTTAACTTTCATGCTTAATAACACATCTTT
>SNQJ01S0146696.1:0-23872 GCA_010110895.2 Picea sitchensis | reverse complement strand
GTACCTCGAAGGTCCAGGCGGTTGACCAAACACTTACAGCCCGAGAGGATATCCTTCATACCCTTAAAGAGAACTTGGTCATGGCACATAATAGAATGAAGCAACAAGTAGATCAAGGTCGCTCTGAACATCAATTTGTAGAAGGGGATCAGGTGTTTCTGAGACTACAACCATATAAGAAAACTTCCCTCAAGGCCGATCATTGTCAGAAGCCAACACCCAAATTTTATGGCCCTTACACAGTTCTCAAGCATGTGTGACAAGTCGCATATCAGTTAGCTATGCCCAATTAGTCAAAGCTACATCCTGTTTTTCATGTTTCATGCTTGAAGAAGGTGATTGGAACCAGGTGCCAAATTCAAACCAACCTTCCAGAGTTAGCTGAAGAAGGATCCATTTGGCTACAACCAGAAGCACTTTTGGACCAACGTGAGCGTCGCTTGTGTCAGAGAACCATCAAGGAAGTGCTATTACAGTGGAATATATGACTCCAACAGATGCCACTTGGGAACCAACTACCATTCTGCAGCAGTTTCCACATCTCAAGCCTTGAGGACAAGGTTGTTTTTAAGGGGGAGGACATGTTAAGGTCCTAAACCGCACATAGGTAGATCAATGTATTCAGATGTAATAAAGGTCAATATTAATAAGGCCTTTCAATAAAATAAAATAAGGCGGATGTAAGAAGATCTAATAGAAGCTTCCGCTTCTAGAAGGATCTTCCTTTAGATGCTTCTCTTAATATACATATTTAGTATAAATAAGGGTATCTCAAGCCTTGAGGACAAGGTTAGTTTTAAGGGGAGGACATGTTAAGGTCCTAAACCGAACATAGGTAGACTCAATGTATCTGGGATGTAATAAAGGTCAATATTAATAAGGCCTTCAATAAAATAAAATATATGGATGTAAGAAGATTCAATAGAAGCTTCCGTCAAGGATCTTCCTTTAGATTTCTCTTAATATACATATTTGTATAAATAAGGGTCGAGGGTATGAGAACCTCCAGTTGAGATTATCAGAATGTAGCCGCCGATCAGAGGTTTCCTCAAAAAGAGGCCCGTGAACATTTCTTTTGGAATCGGCGTTATTTCTATTGTTATTGTTATATCTTTTGTGTATTGTAGTGATTATGTTGGATATTTTAATTTATTCACATTTCAATGCTTTTTTTGTTCTGCATATTTTATATACCCGGTATCTTGCAAAGGCAGCACCTCTTTCCTTTATCAAATTCATGGTGGGATTCAATCTTCAATCTCTTACTGGCATGGGAGGACTGGGCAGGTAACTGCGAGTGGTTAGGGGCAGCTTGACAATGGGGTTCAAAGGTGGAGGAGCAGGCAAGGTCAAGTTCGGCCAGCCACCTGGGCATTGGGAGATCATCAAGTGAACAATCTCCCACCACCCATCATTTTAGGGACTTCAGGATGTAAAGAGACATGAGGAGGCATATGGATTCTAGGGGCTTCAGGCTCGGAAAGGAGGCCTTTTATGCCTAGGTCAGACTATTCCCTCCCCAATCCAATCAAAAAATCCCCAAGATGAAACATTTGGCCAAGTTCTTATGAATCAACGCCAAAATGTATAGAAAACATGTACCTCTTGTGCCTCTCAGCTCTAGTTACCTCTACCTCTCGTTTTCATACATGGTTTCCGACTAAAAACTCTCATCTTGCATATGTTAACGATTAGAAAATCGCCTTTTAAATAACCATGCATGATAATTACTTAAAAATATGAAATAGTTTTGGCTCAATGTATCAGCTCATGCAATCCAATCCATTCAAATTGTTCTAACGTTAATCAACGAACAGGGGGGGTGAAACAATGTTCTAAGAAATGTGAGGGATTTGTATTGGGAGAAATATGATATAATGAAAGTGGAGAAGAAATGGTCACTTCTCAATGATAACAACAATCAATTGTAAATCAACCAAAAATGACCTCACTGCAATCCACTCAAGACGCTGCCACTTCATCCAATTAACAAATAAATTCTCTTAGCTGTAATCAACATTAGAACATGGGGTGAACAAAATGAATATGGATATGTGAGGGGGGGTTGTAAATTAGGGAAAATGATATAATGAGGGGAAAAAACGCTTTATTATTGTTCATGAGATTAATTAAGCAATCCATAAATATTTTGCAGAAGAAAAATATGCATCAACCAACAATAAGATAGCTGAGTAAAATCCCTGCGTATTTGCCTAATTTCACTGCCCATTAACATCCCGTGAGTCATTGCAAAAACAAAAGTAATTCACACAATCTATAAGAGGTTCTCTTTCTCATTCGTATGTTCTGCACTTTATAACAATCAACAACAACACTCATTCTCAATACGTAATTATCAACATCCATCATTGTCATACATTCCCCAAATCCACATCTATATTTCAAAGTAGTGTTTCAATGAAGTCACTATTTCTATAATAGATCCAATCAAGATCTGTAATGATATTCATCCCCATACATATACACAGTTAAAATAACCAAGACCAAAACAACCAAAACCTCACATGCCATGTCCGAAATGACAATTTACTATACAACCAACAAACAACACTTTGACACAAAAGGCGTAGGGGAAAAATTTCCATGGAAATGTAACCATGCCATTGTAAAACATGACATCTCAATGCACCTTAAAATCCAAGCCAAATACCCAACACGACTGTCATCAATAAAGGGTCGCATTTCAATAAACAACATGCTTAAAAAATAACTTTGAGGGTATTACTGAGTGTAAGAACCAACTATCCATACTACAAACAAACAACAACCAACCAAACACCACGATACAATGATTCAACTTATCACAACAAACACCATTCATGTCAATAACTCAACTTATCATGCAAAAACTATGATTATTACTAAGTGGTTAGTTCGTTTATGTCGCATCGCGATTTAACTAAGCTGTGCATACTCAGACTATAACCAATGAAGGATGATGTGGATATGTCTTCGATAGCTACCCAGTTTGATTATCATTCAGCCTCGGAGAGAACATAGTTATCATGCCTCATGTTTCATTTGCATAACACCACACAGAGAACACAACCTGTGTGAGAAACCCTAAGAATTCGTGACCAATTTCAACCATCAACCAAATCACCACAAGTTCCAACTAGTGACTCAGACATCAACCAATTCACCATTGTGGTAAAAACAATCAATCGAATCATAGTGGTGGTATCCAGACATAACCACACATCTAATCATATGAAGAGGCCGCTCCATTTAAAAAAACAACTCCGAGTTTCCTTGATAATAAGTGTGAATCATGATTCCTTAGAACACAAACCTGCAATGTGGGTTAGTCTAAACTTTATCATAGATAAAGAAAAAAAAACTAAAACTACGATCGCCATACTTCCATCATGTGGGTGAGCTCGTGGGTTCTAAGTCATAGACCACAACACCGAGAACAACTTCTGGTCGTGCCTCTACTTCCTATGCAACTTCACTAAAGTGGAGGGTTTAAGGGTTTTCACATTAGCCATCACTGGAGGAAAGGAACCAACTATAGAGAAACTTTGAAGCTATAGGCATATGGACAGGGAGGGCTATGATAGTTGTGAATGGGAGGCAGTTCCTTGATAGGGCTGAACATGAAAACAAGGCTCTAATTAAGCCCAAGAATCACGAAGATAACTATCCAACCATGATTTAAGAACCCTTTAACCAAACGCAGTGGTAACCAATAAATACCACCGAGAAAGACCACCAAATTCGATGAACTCAAAACAATTATATGCAGAACCATCACTTTTCCATTCAAAACCCAAAATTCCACACAGTTGCAAACTTCATGACAAACACAAACCCACACAACTCCAGCCAAAAATATTTCCTAACCGTAGTGAAGTCAAGAATGGACAAAATAGATATACCTGCTAATCAAAACCTTAAGCAGAGAGGTGGTTGAGTGGTTTCACCCTGCCAAAACTCCAGAACGCAATCACAACATCCAAATCAAACAATAGTTCAACTAGGGTGGCAACCAATCCGGAAGGGTAAAGGTGATGTGTAGTAAATGCACGTCGCCTTCACCATATCACATTTTACTCCATAAGACATGCCAATCCATCCATCATTAATACTATTAATCTACCAATGCATCGAGAATATCAATACGTTTAAACCATAACATAATCAAAGCTCACAATTCAACCATTTTCATCGCTATTCTACAAATGCGCCACCCACGTCATAACTCAAATAAATCGCTTGGACACTATACAATAGAATCACCACCAATGGCATAATTACCATAAAAATTTCAAATATTACTCCATGAGCCACCAAGGTTTATAACATAATCATATCATATCGGCCACCTGATTGCACTCCCAACTTAATGGATAACCATTGTATTATCTCCTTACCAAAATGCGCCACTAAAATTTCAATCGTGATGCATTTAAAATGTAACTTAACAATATTTTATAGCCATTTTCTTGTTAGTTAGGGCTTAACCACTATCAACAAGCATTTTTATGGACATAGTATCACAGATCTAGGTCTCTTTTCCATTAGATATAGTATTTTTCTTTCCTCAAAATGCCTTTCTGCAATTTTCACTAACATTTTGTCAGGCGTGGAGAAGAACAAATACTATAATGAATAGTGTGTCAGTAGTATCATGAAAGAACAACATCCCAAATCTTAACTAATGACAACCATATTATCATAAACCACAAAACCCTTGTAGCACATCATCATAAAATGAACATACCTGATCTTCAAAATTTCAAGAGGGTCCCACCTACAAGCATTATTATCTAGTCTTATATAATAATAGGCTTTAGCAACACTTTTCTCAAAGTTTAAATTACTGCTGACGCTTTAATCGCCAACAATTGGAGACTCCTTACGTAAAAAAATTTGTTTTCAACATATTTAGTACTCAGAACTCATGGTTTCACATGAAAAGAACAATAATCTCAAGAATACATGACTTGAATGATTATGCAAAAGAGGGAAGTGAGCAAATTAATGGAAAGATGACTGGGAATTTAAGAATAACTCATGAAAAGTGTTATATGAGGGGTTTTATTATTGTATGCATAATCATTTGATCAGAATATGCTCTTAATTCTAAAAAAGGAAGACTTACAGATTTGATCTTAAGATCTCGAAGGGTGAAGAAATGGCAAGAAGAAGCGAAAGATAACCAAATTGTTTTTTGAAGGCAGCAATGAAAGCAGATAGCAAATTCAATCATGCTTCAGGGGGGTAATCGTAACAGCTATGTAAGCTTGATTGTTATTGACTAACAATTCTTTGCGTGAGTGTCACCGTATGTAATTGATCCAACAATATAACCCTAATTCAAAAAACACAAAAAGATGATAAAGACAAAATCACAACATAAATAATAATGCAGAAATAAACAACAACAATAAAAGATATAAATAAAATGTAGAAACAAAACACAAAAAAAAAAAAAAAAAAAAAAAAAAAAAAAAAAAAAGGAAGCACAAAAAATTGAAAAACAAACCTAAGCTACTAGTATACATAAAATCCAATCAACATTATAACTTTTTATGTTGGTCCCTCGCAATACTTCAAGCAATGACTATTAGTGGTGTGGGAAAACTATTGTCTCTGTAATTCATTTAAAATTTCCAAGTTAGTGTCCAAGACAAAAGTAACTGAAATGACCCAAGACTCAACACTCCGACGTAATTATCAACCTTTTGACGATAATGATTAAGTCATCAAGATAAACATGGAGACCGACCAATTCATCAAAAAATTGTGTGTATAGGCCTCTTTAAGGCTTATATCAGTATCAAATATGCTAGAAGGCAGGAAACTGTAAGACGTAGTATCACAATTTGTAATAAAAGTGGTTTTGTGAATATTTTCCCCTTTTACCTTGGTATCATTGTAACCAAAGACACTGTCAAGTAAGGGCTCCAAGTGTAACTCCACAACATGTTGCAGAAATATTTTCATGCAGAGAGGGGGGAAAGGATTTCTCATAAATTATTTCCTAAAAGTTCGAAGACTAACGTAGGTTCTAATACTATCAGTGGTATTCAAAGTGGGTTCCCAATTGGAAACACATTCAGGGTACTTGACCGGAAAAAAATGATCCCAACCCTTAATAAATTTTCCAACTCCCTTCGAAAGGTTGCTTTCAGTGCAAAGTTAACAAATCTTTGTTTCTGCTTAGCCGGTTTCATGATATGATGAACAAGACCTTGATGAAAACCACAAAGAACCACATTAAACCAAGATTTTTTTTTTTGAAATCCACCAAGTAACTCAATGGACCTCATCTCTTCCTTATCGTAACCCTAGGATATATTTTGGTCGCCTGTTGAAGATCCAGGTATCGTAACTTTCATGGAGATGGATTCAACTACCTTCAATCAGAACTTCTTCTTCCATTTTTCTTTTTTCTTACAACACCAAGGAAAACGAACCCTTGAGAGGAGTCAAGTCTTCAATAATTTTATTTTTTTCTACAGATATAATCTCCTTGGGCTTGAGAGGTTAATTTTGAATGAAAACACAATTGCTTTCATTGCTAGGGATGGCCTTCTTGTAGAATTGGCCATTCCTCGTAAATGTATGGACGATGTAGAGATTGCAAAGCACAATCAAGCCAGTGAGGCAAGAGCCGATTAGGAGAGGTTGCAAAGATAGCTAATCGATCAAATATTGAATTCAACTCATTCCCCACATGAGGATGTTAAAAGATAGTTGATTTGAGACAAGTGCCCAAACATTTTGGGAATTATTGTTCCATTAGCTTGTTTCTAGGAAAGCATGTCTTATGTATCAGGTTCACAACAAGCCCATAATTTCTCAAAATGAAATGTGACCACAACCAAGATTGAGGGCATTCTCAATGCCTAAAAAAATCTTCGACCAAGGACATTGTTTGAGAAAGTTTAACCCAACTTCATGACAGACATGGATCTTTCCCCGCAGGGGAAACCAAGATAATACCAACCCCATTATCCTCATTTGAGTGTGAACCATTCAAGTGCATACGTCACAACTCATTCTCTAAATCAATTCTCTCCAGAGAAATATTATCCTCTTCAACAAATATGGAATACACTCCTAGGTATTCTTTGATATAGTTTACACTATATTGTTGAACACTCTCTATGTAGGGTGAAATTATCCTTCTCTAAGGACTATAATAATCTTACCATTCCGAGGAACGAATAAATGTTTCATGTCGAGTAAGAGGTAATTCATCTATTAGGTCTTTCCAACATCTCCCCAAGATAATTGAATAATTTCATTACATGGTTATCACCACCCTGAATGTCGAGGGTTGTCCTTATTTTAAGATGAGTGCATAAAACCAAGGTTACATCCTTAATCTCCTATGGTTGTTTGTTGTAGACTATTAGAAGAGAGCATGCTTCGAAAGCATTTTCATTTGTAAAAGATAAGCCTAGCTCTTCCATAATAATTTCAACATAACACTTGGGCCCCGAACCACCATCTATGAGGAAACAATGGGCTATTTTATCCATGATCTTTACATAAATAGAAAAGGGGGATTTTTTGCTGTGGCATCCGGGTTATGTACACCTACTTTATTTACGTAGAATCTTTTCTTACCTCTTCAGAAAGATTGGCAACAATGGAAACCTTTCCTTCCATGAATCAAGCTTCGCATGCATCCGTTTCTGGGATGACAACCATGTTCAGGAGGGTCAGACCTTTGATGTTAGATAATTGATTTAAGATGTTGTATTTGGAAGAGGGGGCTGGGAGGGATGATTCTTTGAATCTCATGGATTTTAGGAACCTAGGGCACAACAAAGGTTGAGGATGAGCTTGGGCTAAAACAAGTGCGAGGAGGATCATATTTTCGCATAGGATTTGTTTCTCGTGCATTGATAACCATGACATTTTCGCCTCAAAAAATCTAGGATAACAGTGGTATTTTCTGGTATTTTACCAAATATATTGTCTCTAGCACTCTTCTTTACCTCACACATGGTTTGTTCATGGTGTTCCTCACAAAAGTTACACCAAATCCTAGGTAGGATAGCCTTGGGCTGAAAAATTATTTTCAACCTAATTTCTAAAAGGAGGCTAAGAGGGATGAAGTTCAAGGTGGGAGATAGTACCCTTCCGATCAAACGCTATCATATGATTTTTCATATATTGTACTAGATGTAAGAGGGTGGACATGTTTGTTTGTCTAATTGATACTCCTTGGGGTAGACCAGTTTGTTCAAGTTGTTCTGTAATTTCTGAGAAAGTATGCATAGAGGAACCGAGATTATCAATGGTTTTTTCTTCAATCCTATGATGGTAAGGAGAAGGAAATCTTACTGTAGTAATGCATGAAGTTGGCTTGGTTATTAGGGTGGATAAGTTCTGGGATTTGATTATACAACTTGCGAAGCAGTTGAAAAAGACCCGATGGTCTCACCATATTTGTAAGTGACGTTATTATACTCACTTAACTTCTCAGCAGGGCTTTTAGATTTCATAAGTGGATCAGTACCAATAGATTAATTCCTCCCAGACAAACAAAATACTAAGAGGAAGGTCAAAAAAGTTGGTCGCAAATTCTTCCCTTCCAGGGAATTGACGAATAGGCACATGAAAGTATTGTTGTCGTTGGGTCCTATGTTATGGAAAGCATTAGAAAATGCCTATAGGTGTTCATTGCATCGATAGTGTTATTTCCTAAAAACCTAAGAAGATATTCTTTGAATTTAGGAAGTGGACAAGTAGTAGGTGCTAGGTTAAGAGGAGAGGACATGCCATGGCGGGTTGTGGCATATTCTTTGAATTGAAAAAGCCAATACTTTTAATGACTTTGGTGGGTTTTTTTTGTAGACTGGACAGGGATATGGTGGTCGCATAAGTTACCAATCATCATGATGATGAATATTGGGAAGATGGAGCACTTAATACCACTAGAGCCACCATTAGATGCCATATTGTGAATGATAGGTGGGGAAAAAGATAGACGCATCTAGATGAATTAGATGAAGTTCTTGTGCACTTTTATTGGGTAGATAACAAAAACGCTTTCTTCCTATTTCAACAATAGGGATTGGATTTCATCGAGTCAAACTGCCTTCTTCTTCTAGAAGGACGAGAATATAAGGACATGAAAAAAAGGCCAAACCGAAGGAACAAAAGGTTAATGCTGATTTCTAGGATGTCTACATATAGCTTCCAATTGTTATTGAATACTAATATATCTTTCAATTGCTTCCCAAGAATTGTTAAGCTCAACATGGGTCCTAGTAGTGTCTAAAATAATATGAAACAACTTCAAAGCAATGCTGGTCTGTCTTGGAGACTGTGTCAAGATTGGTCTGCTTTTGCAATAGGAACAAATCATCATGAATAAATAAAACACCAAGGAATCAAATCGTAAAAGAAAGATGTATCTATGCAAATCGAAAGTATAAAATTTGCAATCCGTGAGAGATATCGAAGATCTCCCCAAGATGCTCTGCCAAATAAATGAGAGGACATGAGTTGATCTTACTCAAGCATTTTCGCATTTCTACTTAGATAAAGTAAAGTAGACAAGAATATCACCCTATGTTTATCACCAACAAAAATATATATCCCACTCACAAGTATTAATTACAAGTGCTTGCTGGGGTATTTTATAAAAAAGCTTGCTGGAAATTCACACTTTTATGTATTTTTCCAACATATCATTTAAGTTAAAGCAATGTCGCAATCGTGGCAAAGACTCCAAGATGATACTCAAGATATATGACATATAAAGCAATCCTTTATTTCATTCCACCACCAAAGAGTCATTGTCTTTACAAAACTTCACACAAAAATCTTGGACCAATGTCAAACTTTGAAACTGATGGAACATACAAAAAGGACCTCCATAAGAAAACCAAAAGTGAACTCTTCTAAAAGTTAGATCCCGCCTTAGATCAAGCTCCACCTCACTCTCCAAGAACAAGTGTCTAAACAGTTTGATCAACCCAATATTGTTGTCTACAATAATACCCTTAACATGCTTTTGATTCTTCTCCTGCTTCTTCCCTTACATATTTCCTGACAAGTTAGAATTGGTTGAGGTAGTTAAACCAACTCATTAGTCAAGTTAATTAAAATACTTCCAAACTAACTTTAGTTAGGGGGCTAGTAATAATTATAATAAGGTTCATCAATAAATAATAACTAGTAGGTGGGACCCTTATGACTCCCTTTAGTTCATAGTACAAATCCATAACAACCATAACAAATCATAACAATCATAAGTTATAAACACCTCCTTGTTCCTCCCATCAACATATTTACTTTTGGCAATTTTAGCTCATGAAAATTGAAAATTATTTCAAAAATAATAATTACATATCCAAAATAAACATGTTGTCCAAAATCCCCGAAGTCCACTGTCATAAAACAATAAACAACATAAAATTCAAAAGCCATATTTTCCAATCTATGATGCAACCCTTCCTTGGTTGTTGCTAATACCTTTTTTGACTTTCCTCAATTTTCCTCAATGGGCGTGACCTCTTTAGGCCTAATATCATCGATCACATGGGAACAATCATCCCTCAAATGCATCTGAAAGGACACAAACTCTGTCGGAGTCATCTGAGGGTGAGGAAGGGGAAACAACAGCTTTTCCTTTATCAAATGCATGGATTCCGGGCCTTCGACATCTTTCTAGCATGGGAGGGTTTCACTGGCGAGTGGTTAGGGAAACTTGGACAATGGGGTTCAAAAGGTGGAGGAGTAGGCAAGGTCAAGTTGGGCCGCATGGTGTCAGAGATTGATGGCATCAATATCCTCACACCCATCATTTCAAGTACTTCAGTCAGAAGAGACATGAGGAGAATCAGTGGATGCCTGGGGGTTTGCAGAGCTTGGAAAGGAGGCATTTTAGGGCTAGGTTGACTATTCCTTTCCCAATCCAATCAAAGAATCCTTCATGAAACATTTGCCAAGATCTTCTGAATCAACGCCAAAATGTATAGAAAACCTCGGCCTTCTAGGGCCCCTATTCCAAGCACTTCTACCTTTGTTTCCTTTGTCCATGGATTCCCCAAATGAAAAAACTTATCCTGCATATGTTAACGAATAGAAAATAGTCTTTTAAATAACCATGCATGACAAATCTTAAAAAATATGAAACAGATTTGGCTCAATGTATCAGATTCATGCAATTGAATCCATACAATTTGTTCTAACGTTAATCAACGAACAGGGGTGAAACAGTGTTTTGGGAAACACGAGGGATTTGTATCAGAGCGAAAATATGATATATAATGAAAGGGGAGAAGAAATGTCACTACCAATGATAACAACAATCAACCGTGAAGCATACCAATGAAACATCACCGCGCAATCCACTCAAGACACTGCCTCTTCATCCACTTAACACATAAATTTTCTTAGTTGTGATCAATATCAGAACAGGAGGTGAAAAAAATGAATATGGGATATGTGGAGTGGCTGTAAATAGCAGTAAAATGATGATAATGAGGGGAAAAAAAACGCTTATTGTTCATGAAATTAATCAGGCGATCCATAAAATATTTTGCAGATAGAAAAAATATGCATCAACCAACAATCAAATGACCGAGTAATAATTCAAGGTGATTTTTTCCTAATTTCACCGTCCATTAATATCCTTAATACCATTACAAAACAAAGTAATTCAATAATAAATTTAAGAGGTTCTCGTTTCCTTTATTCACATTACTTCCTAATTTTATAAAAGTCAACAAATTTCACCTACCTCATCTCTAACTGTAATTATTAACATCCATCACTGCCATACATTTCCCAAATCCACATCTACAATTCAAAGTACCATTTCCAGAGATAACAATGAAGCCTTTTTTTTTGTGATAGAGCCAATCAATATCTATAATGATATTCGCTCCCATACATAATGCAGTAAAATAATCAATACCAAAACAACCAAAACCTCGTATGCCATGTCTAAAGTGACAATTTACTATACAACCAACATAAAACACTTTGACATAGGCTATGCAGGGGGAAAATGTCCAAGGAAATGTAACCATGCCATTGTAAAACATGACATCTCAATGCGCCTTAAAAGCCTAGCCAAATACCCAACATGACTGACATAAAAAATGGTTGATTTCAATAAACAACATGCTTTCATAGACATCGAGACGACGATTAATAACCAACCAAACACCACGCATACAACAGCTTGATCTGACAACAAACACCACCATGTCATCAATAACTAAAAATTCATCATGCAAAGACCTGTATATTACTAAGTGGTTAGTTTGTTAAGTTGCATCGTGATTTAACCAAGCTATGCATACTCAGACTATTCAACCAATGAAGGATGTTGTGGATATGTCTTCGATAACTACCCAGTTCGATTATCATTCAGCCCTAGAGAGAACATAATTATCATGCCTCATGTTTCATTTAAAAAACACCACACAATAATGCAACCCGCAGAGAAACCCTAAGAATTCGTGACCCATGTCAACCATAAACCAAATCACCACAAGTGCCAACTAGTGACTATACATCAACCAACAATTCACCCATTGTGGTAAAAAAAATCAATCGAACAAGTCGTGGTATTTGTACATAACCACGCATCTAATCGACATGGCAAAGGCCTTTCCAAAAAACAAGTGGGTTTCCTTGATATCAGGTGGGTGACTTGCGAGCTTTAGAAACACAAATTGTCAATGTGAGTTTCATACTTTATCACAGAGGAAATGACGAAAAAACCAAAACCACACGCATCAATTACAGGACCAATGGGTGAGCCTTCATTTGAAGTAATAGACCACAAAAATTGGGAACAACTTAACATGCTTGACAATCTCCCTATGCAACTCTAGTCTATAGGGTTAAGGGTTTGCACGGTAGTCGTCACAGGGGGGAAAGGCACCAACTATAGTAAAAATTTGAAGCTATAGGCGTATGCACAGGGAGGACTATGACACTTGTGAACAAGAGGCAGTTCCTTGACAGAGCCGAACATGAAAACATGCTCTAAATTGTCCCAAGAATCATGAAGTCAACCATCCAGCCATGATTTAATAACCCTTTAAGCAAACACATTGGTAACCAAAAAATACCACCTAGGAAGACCACAAAATCTGATTAACTCAAAACAATTATAAGAAAAACCATCCATTTCCCATTCAAAACCAAAATTCCACATTGTTGCAGCACTCAGGACAAACAAAAACCCACAAAACTGAGCCAAAAACATTTCCTAAATCCGATTGAAGTCAAGAAATGACCAAAAAAAAGATACCCTAATCAAACCTTAAGATGAGAGGTGGCTGCCAGCCACTCACAAAATACTGAGTAATCACAACAAATCCAGATCAAACAATAACCGAATTAGGGTGGTAAAGCCACTTGGGAAGGGTAAAGGTGATGTGCAAGAAATGCACGTCGCTTCCAATTCATATCACATTTAATCCATAGTACATGCTAACGAGCCCTCATTAACACCATTAATCAACCAATGCATCGAATATCGACATCGCTTAAAACCATAACATAATCCAAATCCACATATTAATTCAACCATTTTATCAGTATCTTGCCAAATGCACCACCCATGTCACAACTCAAATAAATCGCTTGGACCACTATACAATAGAATCACCACCAATAGCATAATTACTGTAAAAATTTCAAAGCCATTACTTCCATGAGCCACCAAGGTTTATAATATAATCATATCGGCCACTGATTGCATCAACCAATGCATAACCATTGTATTATCTCCTTTCCAAATGCGCCACTAAAAATTCCACCATATGCATATATAAAATGTAACTTTAACAATATTTTATAGCCATTTCTCATAGTTAGGGCTTAACCACTATCAACAAGGATTTTTATGCACATAGCATCGCAGAGCTAGGTCTCTTTTGCATTAGATATAGTATTTCACTTTTCCTCAAAATGCCTTTCTGCACTTTTCACTAACATTTTGTTGTGTAGGTGCGAGAAGAACAAATACCAAAAATGAATAGCAGGTTGTAGTATCATGAAAGAACAACATCCCAAATCTTAACCAATGACAACCATATTCCCATCAACCATGTAAACCCTTGTAGCACATCATCATAAAAATGAACATATCTGATCTTCAAAAGTTCAAGAGGGTCCCACTTACTAGCATTATTTAGTCTTATATATTAATAGGCTTTAGCAACACTTTAAGGGAAATTACAAATGACGTTTTCAATCGGCTTCAACAATATGTACTCAGACAGGAGTAAACAAAATCTGTATGCTTGGCCCCATGGCATCCTCCATTTCTCATGTAGCCTCATTTGGGCCAAAATATTTCCACTGCACTTTGACCTGTGAAATGGTTTTGTTCTGGAGCGGGTTTTCCTTTCTATCTAGTATGCATTTTGTTTTTGGCAGGAATTCTCCCTTCGGTGGTTCCACCTGGATCAAAGACTGTTAATTATATGATTAGCATCATGTACATATTTCTTCAATAATGAAAACATGAAAACATTATGTGCCTTTACATGTGGAGGAAGTGCTATTCTATAGGCTACATGTCCCACTCTCTATCTAAGACTTCAAAGGGTCCATAATACCGTGGTGCCAACTTGGCATACCCCCATCCTCAAAGCAATCTATCATCTAACTCTAAGATAGACATGGTTTCATGTCTTGAAATCTCTTGGAGTTCTCCTTCATATGCAGAAATTTTCATTATCCTGAGCAATATTTAGATTTGGTCTTATCTCAAAACACTTGTTGTTCCATTTCTTTTCTGTTGGGTCTGATTGTAATTCTATCCAATCGGATTACTCTAGCTGATTCAAATCTTGCAATCAGCTCTACCATAGAGGGCTTCGCAAGGGCTCATCTTCAAGAATTCTGATAATAGTTGTTGTAGGCAAACTCTACCAATGGTAGGTTGTCTTTCCACTTCTTAGGCTGGTGCATTACATGAATCCTTAACATTTCTTCTACTATTTGGTTCACTCTTTCTCTATGTCCATCAGTTTGAGGGTGACAAGCCATGCTCTAACAACAATTTGGTCTCAAAACCAACCATTAGGGATTTCCAAAATCTTGAAGTGAATTTGCTATCTCGGTCAGATACAATTTCATTGGGCATGCCATGCAATCTGAAAATATCTCCTTCTGGGCGAATATGTTGGAAATATCTATGGCCTTGTAAGTTGATTTGACAGGAACAAAATGAGCAACTTACTCAGTTTTTACACCACAACCATGATGTCATCATTTTTATTGGTTGACTTTGGTAATCCGGGGATGAAGTCCATGGAGATGGTTTCCCATTTCCATTCCCTGGGATCAGAGGGGTCAGAATAATCTTGGCTGATGCCTGTTCTCGCCTTAACTGTCGGCATTCTGTAATCTTAGCTAGTTAGCTATGCCTTTCTTTCAATCCGGTGACAATAGAATTGTTTCCTAATGGTCGTGATCATTTTATGATATCCCTGGTAATCGTTATATAGTCTCTTATGTAGTTCATCCATTATGAACCTCTTCAAGTCGTCACATTTTGGAACATAAAATCCGTTTCTGTAAGTCAACAAGCCTTCTTCGAGCATCAGGTATCCTTCATATTTTAGCCGTGTAGTCTCTCGTGATTAGGTATGAGTTTTGGTCTTGGCTATCGCATCTGCTTATCAGGTATTCCTAACTCTTTCCTCACATCCATTTTGCAAGCTACTGTGGCCCGATGAATCATTTTTATACTTCGCTAAGGGTATTGTGTTAGAAAACAAGACCGTGGAGCAATAAAATAAAACAAATGAAGAAAACAAAACACAAAAGATACACAATACAAGAGAGACAAAGATTTACGTGGTTCACCTAGCATGGGCTACGCCCACCACGTAAATCTGTGTCCTTTCTTTATTATTATCCAACAAAATGAAGGGATACAACCTACAACAAAACCTATTGTAACTTCCTCTTCTTTCTCACGCAATCTCCTCTCTCAATACTGCCAACATACATAGCCCACGAAATACATTTCTCATAAAAGAGGGTTGCCTCAGGGAAAACCCCTAACATAATCTCTATCGTTAGGATCTCGAACCTTATAATGAATCTTTTGGTCCAGATTTATAATGAATTTACAATATCGCTACAAGGAAATTTTTCTTCGGCTTCACTGAATCCCCATTAAAATTCGCTTTGGCCCTAGATCCTGCTAGAGGGGTACTTCTCCTCAGCTTCAGGTGGAAGAGTGTACATACTTCGGGGTGTAAATACTTCATGGGGTATAAAGACCTGGAAGTAAAAGACCCTAAATCAAGAAGATAATCGCTCACAACCAACAATTTCCCACTTGAGACTGATCTCAACAACTCCATCATTGCTATATATATGTTGGACTCTAAGCCTTCTTGGACCTCGAAAATTTCATCTTCATCTTCATTCTTAAAGACCAACAAACTAAGAAAGAACTCAATTTCTCCCTCGGTTACTTCCTTTGTTAACATGTCTCCAAGATTCTCGCTATGTGTATCTTTTTCCAGCCTTCAATTGTCCATCTTCCATGTTGTATCGTATGAAGTGGTACTCAATCAGATATTATTAGCCTTCAAATGGAACGATGATTTATTTGAAATATGAATTGCACTCTCACTACCACAATACAACCTACTATTCTCATGCTTCTTTCCAATTCCTCCATAAACCTTTTGTAACCAAATCATCTCTCTACCAGCCTCTGTAGCAAAGAATATACTGCCTCATAAGTTGGAAAGTGTGAATAACCTTTTGCAGCTGAATCCAACTTACCTGCTGTTCCACCTATAGTAAAACATACCTCGGTGCTCCTCCCCATTGCCTTTTATCACTGCCATATCCTAATCAACAACATATCCCTCAGAGAAAGTGTCCGAACCTCCAAAACATAATGCATGTAGTAGTACCTCTCAAATACCCGAGAATCCACTTTATCAGCTTCCCAATGTTCTTGACTGGATTGTTCATATACCTACTAACAACTCCCACTTCATGTGCAATATCTGCTCTTGTGCAAAACCATTTGATACATCAAGCTACCAACTGCTAATGAACATGGACTCTAGACATGTATTCTATCTCTCCTATGTCTTGGGACACATTCTTTAGTTAATTTGAAAATGGCTAGCCAAAGGTGTACTAACTGGTTTTGCATTCTACATTCTAAACCTCTCCAACACCTTTCCTCTCGTGGTACTCAAATTCCTCAGACAATGTCAGCTATGATTTTTCCCCGCTCTCCTTTGTTATTCTCATTACCAAGGGATTTCTTTTATAAGACATCCAAATACTTCATTGCAAATGAATTGGCTAATTTTCTTGAGCACATTTATATCCTATATATTAGACTCGCAACAAGCATGTCATCTAAGCATACAATAGCAAGATAATATAGCTTCCATTTTCAGCCTTTTAAAAATAAACACGTTGATCAAAATGACATCTATTATAACCCTCGTTCATTACAAACCACAAACCTTGTGATACCACTACCTTGGAGCTTTCTTTAGGCCATATAATCTCTTCTTCAACTCAGACCAAATTCTCCTTCCCTTTGACTCATAATTGCTGCAACACAGATATAAATTCCTCTTCCTCCAAGTCCCCATGGAGAAAACTGCTTTTTACATCTAACTGCTCAAGATGCAAATCTTCTATTGCCACAAGACTTAAAAATAGTCCCACTTGAAGTCATTTTAACAATAGGAGAAAATATTTCATCAAAATTCATATTCCTTTTTGTGCAAACCCCTTTACAACAAGTCTAGCCTTGTAATTCCTTTCTCCTCCATCTTCTTCCTCCTTCAACTTGTAAACCCATTTATTCTCGCACTTTTCCTATAGGCAACCGAACCAAGTCCCAAGTCCTGGTTATTTCCCAAGAAATCCATTTCCTCTTTCATGCCTTGCTCCCACTTCTTTTTGGTGTCTACCGCATTGCCTCTTCATAACATACCCTGGTTCACCTCTAATCACCAACAATAATAATATAATGAAGGAGAGTAATGCCTGTAAGTATAATAACCCGGTATATGTTCTAACAACACTTGTAGGTGTTTGAGGTACTTAATGCCTCCTTCGTTGTACATTTTGATTTTCGTGTTCCTTTGGAATTTCTTTTTCAAAGATCTCACTAAGCATCAGGTATTCTTGTTTTCTCGCTTTGTTTCTTTTCCAAGAACTCCATCTTTTGTACATGACCTTTTCATCAATATGACATCTCTACTCCTAATGATTTTGTTATTTCTATAATCCCATAAGCGATAAACAAAAATTACACAATTCATATCCAATAAGTGTACACTTCTTGGATTTTGCCTCAATCTTTGTTCTATTTTTCTTTATCAATATGGACAAAATGCTTCACAACCTGAAGTTTTCAAAAAAGAATACCTTTTTCCTGCCCATTCCTCCTCCGGAATTATACCATCCAAAGAGCTTGAAGGTCCTCTCGTTATTGGTAAACAACACATCTACAACATCTTCCCAAAATGTAACTTAAAACAATCATGCACCATAATCTTGCACGCCTCCATGATTTTCCTGTTCATCCTTCTCGACACACCATTTTCTTGTTGGGCGCTCTCGGAACTATATTCTCTATGAATCCCATGGTATGAAAAGTAAACATCAAAAACTCCTTGCTGCAACATTCACTTCCATTATCTGATCTCAGACACTTCAAAATTTTTCCCTCGCCTCTATATTCTCAACTAAAGTTTCCATTTCTTAAAAGTATCAAAACACGATTTTTGTTGAATGCAATAAACTCCAAGTTTTTCTAGTTGCATCATCAATAAAATTAACATAATAATGAGATCCACTCAGAGATGATAATTGAAATGTGGGTCCTCATACATATGTATGCACAAGATAACCTTTCTTATTCTTCTTTCTTTTCCAACTCAGAAATCTAACTCTTTTTGTTTTCCATAAACACAATGCCTGGCCAAGACCAAATCAATTTGTTTAAGATCCGTAAAATTTCTATGTGAAGTATTCTGCGATACCTCTTCTCACTCATGTGTCCCAAAATTATGATGCCACAAAGGTCGTATCCACCAGAAGCTAAATATATAGAAGAGTCAAGATAATTTGCATACATAAATACAATGTACCTACCTTCTCCTTTCATAACCAATGATCCTTTGATGACCTTCCACGCCTTATCTCAGAAATATGGATATACAACCTTCACTGCCAACCGCCTGCTGAAATCAGATTTTTCCTTAAATATGGAATATATCTTACCTCTTTCAAAGAACTATTGGTTTCATCAGGTTGCTTTATTTTTACCTTTCCCATTCCAACAATTTTGCATGGTGCATCATCACCAAATGAACCTCGCCCAAAAATCACCTTGAACATAATCTAGAAATGTTTCCTATGGGTGTGGCATGAAAAGAAGCCTTTGAATCTATTACCCAAGACTCGGGAATATTATCTACAGTAAAGAATCAAAGCATCTTGTAACACATCACCTATTACATTTTCCTCCTGATTTCTCAAGTATCCATCTCTTTGTTTCTTTGGAGCTCTACGCCTTTCTTCATATGTCCTTTCTTCCCACACCCAACACACTCTATCTTTTCTGGGCAAGTCCTGATTTGATCTCAGCCTTCCTAGGAATTCACCTGCCTCCCTGAAGCTCCTTTCCCCTCTATCCTTTTGTCTTCCCCTCGTCTCCATGTTCAATGTGCACAATTGGATGTCTCACTCCAGGTTTTTCCATCAGATTTCCTCACTAAGGACAACACCAACAACATCATCAATGCAAAGTATTTGAACCGTAGGACAGAGTTACTTACAAAATACCATGACTCAATCCATTCCAACTTTCCGCAATGAGAAATAAGATTAGAAGAGCCCTAACCTCATCATCAAGTCCACTTTTACATAACTTAGTTGGATTAGTAAACCGTATAAATTCCCATTTAAATGATCCGCAACAAACCCACCTTCCATTAATATCTTATATTAAAATAATATATTCATTAGAAATACCTTTATTGGACGCCGAGGTTTTTCATACACTTGGCCAATGCGTCCATCAAACCATTCATCGCCTTTTTTCTTCGAGATATTGAAAGCCACCGACGCTGTGCTCACCAGACGTCTTAGAGCCTTTTTCAAGAATCTCCCATTCATTGTCCTTCATACTCACCGAATTCTTTTCTTTTCCACCCAATTGTAGGAATAGATCCTTCGATATAAATAATATTCCATCCGCATCTTCCATAACCGGTAGTTTTGGCCATTAAATTTCTTGGACTTAAACTTTCTCGCCTTCCGACATTGCTCCCACTAACCAGTAGAACCTCTTTCCTTTATACTCTTATGCCTCTCATGCCGCTTGTTAGAAAAACGAACATGGAGCAATAAAATAAAACAAATGCAAACAAAACACAAAAAGGTACAATAATACAAGAGAGACACAGCATTTATGTGGTTCACCCAAGCAGGGCTACGGCCCACCTCGTAGAAATTGTCATGTCCTTTATTTATTATTATCCAACAAAATTAAGGGATACAACCTACAACAAAACCCACAGAATCCTCCTCTTATTTTTTCTCATAGTCTCCTCTCTCGTAATACAATACTCACCAACATACATATATCGCAATACATTTCCCCTGCTAAAGAGGGTTGCCTTCTAGGAGGGAAAAAAACCCTAACATAATCTCTATCGTTAGATCTGCGACCTTATAATGAACGATCCATATTTACAATGAAATTACGATATACTTTTACAAGGAAATTTTTTCTTCGGGGCCCGCTTGCCCCTAGACCCCCCAGCCGGGGGGATAGCCCCCCCGGACCCCGCGTGGAAGAGTGTACATACTTCTGGGTTGTAAATACTTCATGGGGTATACACACGGCTGAAAGTAAAAGACCTCTAAATCAGGAAGATAATCAGGCTCCACAACCAACACATTGACCACCCTATTTTCCTTTCCTTTGATGTGTTTGATTTCAAAATCAAACTCACTAAGGAGAGCCATCCACCTAGCTTGCTTGGCATTGATTTTTGGTTGATCAAACATGTGTCTCAATCCACAATGTTATGTCATAAGCACAAATATCCTACCCATAAGGTAGTGCCTCCACATTTTTAAAGCATGTATTATGGCAGCCAATTCTAGGTCATGGGTCACATAATTTATCTCATACTCATTTAATTTCCTGGACACGTAGCAAATTACGCGTCCCTCTTGCATAAGGACTCCTCCGAGTCTTTCCTTGCAGGCATTTGTACACATGAGGAAATCATTATCTGGGTCTGCAATATTTGGCATGAGTGCATGGGTCATGAGGTATTTTAGTTCCTGAAATATTTCTTCACATTTTGATGTACAAATGAATCTAATCCCCTTTTTCTGAAGGGTAGTGATTGGACAACCAATTTTGGAAAACCCTTGTATGAACCTTATATAGTATCCCGCTAAGCCGATGAAGAACCTAATATCAGATACATCCTTCAGGGTAGGCCATTCCATAATAGATCTGATCTTGTCGGGGTCTACTGCCACCTCTTCCTTAGATATGACATGGCCTAAGTAATGGACTTGCTTCTGAAATAAATCACACTTGCTAAACTTAGTGTAGAGATGATGGTCTCTTAGTACTTGAAGTATGAGTCTAAGATGTTCTTTGTGCTCCTCCCTATTCTTGGAGTAGATTAAGATATCATCAATGAAAACCAATACAAATTTGTCTAGGAATTTTTTGAGTACATTATTCATCAAGCACATAAAAATGGTGGGGGCATTGGTTAACCGAAATGGCACCATCATGAATTCATAGTGACCATACCTCATCCTAAAGGTTTTTTTGTAGATGTATTCATCCTGTTGGAGCCACCTTTGTTTTTTGGCCTGTTTAAAATTTCATATCTTAATGCTTGAAATCAAAAGCCGGTTTTCATATTTTCCTTTATTTTTTCCCAAAATCTCGGAAGTCTCATCACACGAACAACGATGATTATCATACTCTTAATGTAAGATTTATTTTTTAATCATTTAAACGAGTCTCTACTTTTGAACCTCGGGATGTCGCATGTCGGAAGTTATAGATCACATGGTTTACAAGTCTCGAGGGGCGAAACGACAAACTAATTAAAAAAAAAAAAGAAGTTTACCCAGATCATTACCAAGAGTAAAAATACTCTAAACCACAGTTAAACATCATCAGGATTTCGTGTCTCGGCGTTTGCTAGCTCCAAAAGTCTTACCGTCGTAACCCCGATAGCTGAAACTGCGAGATTCTTGTTTTAATAACCCAGGTTAATGTTAAAGGCAAAAGGTTTAGCCATGGTTAAGCTCCTTCGAGAATTCGCAAATTGGCGTATTTTCCCTCAAAAGTTATACCTTCAAAGCGCCGAGTCACGAAGTCACGATAAAAATAAAAACGTAATTAATTAAACACTTAATCCGGTTTTATCCTCCAATTTAATTAAATCATTTCATCGCGATCTCGCGATTTCGCAACTCGGTATATGAGCCTCCCGAAAGATATACCTTCTAAGCTCCGAGTCACGAAATCACGATATAAATAACAACGTACTTAATTAAAGGCCTAATCATGGTTATGTTTTTTATTAACCAAAGCTAATTATCACAATATCGAATCTTAGAGGTGTAAAGGGTTAAAGTGAAAACTCCCAATGAGGCGAGTGCCGAAAGATTAATTAACATTTAAAAAGGCCTGATTAATTAAGCTAAGCCAACATTTTCATGGTTTAATACGAAAATTCATATGCACAGTCTCCGAGGTGATTTTAAACTTTCTTTGCACCAACTTGCATTACGAACTGTCGAAAATTTATGACATTAATTAGAAATGAGGAAAATTGACAAGTAAGGGTTTGGTTTTTATTGCTAAATTTATATTTAAGAACGATTTGACCGTTTTGTCCCTAAGGACAACCTAGTTTTAAATAATCGAAGACATGGATTTTTTATTTGTTGTTTCAAATTTCATTTCTATTCTACGTAGAGCCAACTTTTCGCGAGCGAACTAATTTCTGTATGTATACATATTTTTATCATAGGAGAGCTAAAGTAGAACCCCCCACCATGGCCCCGCGAAAAGTCTCTAAAGCCAATGTTGAGGTTTCAGGACAAGGTTCAGACAATTTTTTAGATACTTCACCTCGAAGTGTCGACTCTGTCTAGACCTGGTCATACATTTCTGAGGTTCTACAGTCTGAATTGGTAGATGTTTTAGATGATTCCAGTGAAAATGAAAAAGACGACTTGATCACCAAGTATAAGATCGTCGTCCAAGCTCAAATGCATAAAGTAGCGTCTAGGGCACGTCTGCTCCCTTATTACGATATGGTCCGGTGGGAATTAGACCATGTACATATACCAACCAGAACCATCATCAACGAGCAGAGGGTCACCATTGGGACTTTCAAACCCGAACAATTGTAGGCTATGTACAAGTTTCCAGCTGTGTCAGACTTTGTTTATAATGCCGAATTCCTGGAGAATTTTAAACAGAAGGAATGTGTACAATACGACAAGACTATGTCTGGTTTAATCAAAGATTGGGTTTCACACCCTGTCAAGTTCAGGGCGGACAATAATGGTATATATTGAATAGCCTCTCTGGAACCACAGTTCAAATAGATCGCTATGATGACTGAGATGAACAAAGTTCGCTCACACAAGAATAATCTAAAATATCTGGAATACAGTAACCAAATCCATATGGACATATATATATGTAATAAGAATGAATAATAAGATATAGAAGATAGATATGATAGATGATTACAATTGAGAATGAGAGCCTGCTTATATACCCACGCAGGGGTGCCCTTTACCAATAGTCATGTCCTTTGAGACATGACCTTTCATTATTAATAAT